>VYXD01002467.1:430246-634498 GCA_013397195.1 Hylia prasina
GTGTTTGTACGTGTGTGTTAGTCAGCCCTCTCTGTGCACGTCTTGTGCTGCCCCCAAACTTCGGACAGGGCCCCAAACTTTGCCATCAGTGCTGGGCTCTCCCACTCCCAAAATGGATGTCGGCATCTCTTCCAGCGACGGGCAGCGGAGCCGTTTACCGGCCTTCGCCCAGCCACGAGGGTTTGGGGGCCGTCGTTGAGGTGGGAGCCAGAGAGACACTGCTGTAAAGTTGCCTAGTCCAGGCTTCTCATGAGCTGGGTGGCATTTTCCCGGTGTTCAGGTGTCTGGTGGGAAGAAGTTCATCTTGATTGCAACCAGGCCTGGAAGTCACAGCCATGCCCTCTTGGGGAAGTGTGGGCTGCTTGGGCTTAGCTGTGAGGGTGAATCCTGCAGCAAAGCTGTTTGTCTTGTACTGCTTAGGGTCCCACCTGACAAGTCAGTGATACCCAAGCAAAAAATTTCCCTGCAGTGTATCTGGCTGGTGTTGCCTTACGGCCAGCAAGCTGTTTCTGTGAATACTAAGGTTCTCAAGCCATGTTTGGAATGCTCCCTGTGCAACTACTGTGGTACTAAAAAAAAAAAGTTTATGCTGTACAGAAGAGTAGATAAAATGCTGCTGTTGTAGCCCCTCTCTTTGCATGCAACACTGTCTTGAATAGTACTGAGGGATGCGTATGAGTAACTGCAGCCTTGCAAGGCAAAAGGGAGGCTCTTTGCTCTGCCATGGCTCAGGGTGCTTGAACTGTGTTTCTGTCAGGGAGCATACGTTGCTGTATCTCACGCTTACCAGTGGCATTGAGCTGCACAGGAGTAAGGTGTTCCGAGGTTGTGTGGTAATTCCAGGTTAGCAGTCCACACCAGTGAAGTAATACCAATGCATTTAAGCCATTTGCTAACTACAGGGAGGTTCTGTATAGGCTTTGTTGTGACATTGCTGCTTATATAAACAGTCCTAAGCTGACAGATTTCTGAATGAAATCTTTTTTCTTCTAGAAAGCCATCAGGAGTGTAAGATTTCCAGTACTGATTTCCAGCTGCTGAACCTTAGCTTTGACCTAGAAAAACTCAGAGAAAGAGATAGAGATTTCTGCTCCTGCCACTCTTTGGGAAGATTCCTATTGCTGCCAGCTAGGAACAGGATTGAGGCTGCCTGCTTGTTTGTAGCTTTTGAGGGGAAGGGACAGTTCAGATTTTGTTTTCTTTACTTTGCAGACAACTTTTCAGCCATGTTGTTCAGCTTGAGTTCTGCTCAGGGTGCTCAGCCTGAAGGCCAAAGTCTTTTTGCCGGCTCAACCGGCAAATTTCCCAAGAATTACATCAATATAATAATAAAGTTGACTAATCTTAAATTCTGATTTAAGATAGTAGATTGTAAAGAAGCTTTCTAATTTTACTTGCAGAAGAACCTGATCAGAGGTGTTTTAATGATTGGACCAAGTTTAAATAAGCATTTAACACCATCAGCGTCTTTGGGGGCAAAGGTTTGATTTTCTTCCACGGCTTTGTAAACGTCACTCTAACTCTGGTTTACATTGGTGTGAATGTGGGAAGTGAATAGGATACCATGTGTTTTATTTGTAAAGTGTCATGACAAATGACCTTGGGAAGGTTAGGCAACAAGCCATAGTGAAGCAGATCCTCTGATTCCAAGACTGGGTCTCTAGCCATTAGGAAAGGTGCACCTGTCATGCTCTATCTGGCTGGTTTGTTTTGACCTACCCAAAATATGTGGCTATTGATTTGTTAGTCTTTGAAAACACTGAAAAGAACCCATCAATTATGTCCAGTTCTTCACCCCAAAATACATCTTCTATGGCATTATTCCATTGTAGAGCTGGCCTTATAAAGAAAATGTTTTAGTGGGCTTTTAGTGCCATTTTTGGGCATATATTTGATAGATATGGGCACTGATTTTTTTCTGATCAGAGTGCAAAGTATCTATTTCCTCATGCAGGTATCACTGATGTGATTGTGAAGGACCTAACACTGCATTTTTTCAGGATAACTGAAGCAACATAACTTCTGTTTACGAGCCACCAGAGGTTCACTTTTCCTTCCACTGCTTACATTTATTTCCTATCACCAACAGCAAAATCTATAGGAAAAGAGGCCTGTCTTTTGCCAGAACCTATTATTTTGCATTTCTAATCTTTGGATCATACATAGCCTGTATTTTTCACAATAGTTCTTGAATTCTCTTTCCTCTGAAAAAAAGAAGAGAAAGAAAGACAGAGGGTTCCATTTGTGTGAGGGTCATAAAGACCACAAGGCAGGGGTCCTGCAGAGAGGCAGGTCAGGGAATTGGGCTGGCAGTTTTGTTTAGGGAGGAAAGGATAGTAAATGAGGGGGAATGGAATTGGTGGGAGTGCATGACAAACTGTGAAAAGAGGAAATGGAACCTGTGTGTAGTGTAGTTAACACACATATATAATTAATATATGTATATATTAAAAGTCAAGGGCTCTGCTCATTGTCAGCACTGTCATAACCGCCATTATGCAAAGTGTGTTTGCATTAATAGATCAAGAGTTCAGTAAGAATCTGAGAGATGTCTTCTCAGGAGTTGTTCTGGAAAATATTTAGAATAAAAAAATTGCTTGTCACAACTCGTAATGTAAAAATGAATTTTGAAAAGCCATCTGTGGTAGTGTAACATTAAAGTCATATCTATGTCTGTAACTGCTAAGGTTTGTTCATCCTTCATCTCAAGAGCAAGTGGTTTTGTGGTTTGGGTTTTGTTTTGTGTTTTTTTTTGTTAAACTGGTAGTTTTTGGAGTGTTTCCCAGTAATGAAGTGTACCATACTGTGTCATACTCCGTCTTTGCATTTGCTTTGGTCAACTATACATCTATACAGTACATCACTAGAATGCTACAAATTTATTTCTATTTAACCAAATAAAGTCAAATTATGAATTTTAAATTTTTCTTGGTAAATAGCACTTTTTTCATATTTAATTACTCATATTGGGACTCCACTATGCTTCTGTATCCCCATAATATTCTAATTTTGACACCATTAAAATGATGGGAGGGGGGCACTTTTAGAGTGATTAGAACTTATGCTTCAAGCTCAGATCCCCATTGGTGTTTGGGAAGGTCCCTGGTTATGACCAGAAGCCAATTATTATATCAAATATGGGTTAACCTCCTATCCTTAGATTCTGGAAGAAGTTAGCTGACTAAGATTTTTGCCATAGCAGCACATGCTCACTTGAAGGGTATATTTACAGTCTCATCTGAAAACTTCCAAAGGATCACAATGGCCCCACTTCCAGTTTCACTGCTTGCCAGCTTTGAGGAGGCTGTTTTGCCTCCAGGCTAAAGGAAATGTTTTTGAGTGTAGGAGACCAGATTTTGAAAAGAGATGAGTAACCTAATATTTATTGCTATTGCTAGTCTTCGTTTCTTATTTTTTTGCACCTGTTAGATATTTGTGGTTCCCAGTTTCTCCTACAATGGTCCCAGTTTAAAAAAGAATATAGATGAATATTGGGAAATATCAGTATATTAAATGTGTAGATTTATATCATTAACTGGATAAGTAACTGTCTGCAAGTGATGGAGAACTTTTTCCATGTCACCCAGGTGACATATCCATGCAACTGATACATTTTGAAGGATGAATTCAAGATAACATTGTTCCCAAGGTGGAGATGTAGGCCTGGTAGAGGGCAATGTTGGGTCAGAAGCATACCCAGTTGTTCTGATACAAACAAAATAATAATAGAATAACACTGTGCAAAGCTTTGGCTTTGTTAGATAAGGTGAGAACAGCAATCTAAAATTTCTTGTTAACTGTTTGTTTGTTTTACTTTTTTCCCCTTCTGCTGGTCCTTCAGTCTTGGATACGATGTTGCTTTTTTCTCTCCAGACTGCAGAAAATATTTTCTCTGCTTTTTGTTTCAGGCTTGTGTCTCTGATAGTATTTAAACCTGCCTGCCTGCTTTGAATAGTGTTTCATCTGTGATAGCAATGTCCATTCAAGGGGGCATTTTGCTTAAGAGTATATACCCAGGAGACATTCCTTTTGTACCTGTTTAGGGCCTAGGAATTGTAATGAATGACTCCAGAGGGATTTTCTTGAAAACCTTTCTGACCCTCTGAGAATTCAGTGCAAGACACTTACTAGTCTTGTATTAAATGGGTGTCCAGCTTCTGCATGACAGCTAAGGCTGTCTCACCTTTGTGAAAGGGAACGAGAAGCTTGTCCTGGATCAGGAGTCAGTTAAAGCTCTCCCTGTTTTTTCAGAGGCGTCTCTCAACATTCTCTCATAGCTGAATCCACTGGGTTAGGTATGAGGTTTGACCTCTTCAGAAGGGAGAGTGGCCCAAATCATCTTTACTTCACCCCTTTTCAACTGGCCAGTTTTTATTACTTAGAGCCTTAAGCAAGTAAAAACTGACTGAAGATGCCAGGACTGTATCAGTTTTCTACAGACTTGATGGAGTTCATGAGGACATTCTGGATCTGGACTTCCAGGCAACCATAACTATTTGCCAGGTCCCATGAGAAGAATTTAATATTTAATTAAATTCTTCAGCTGTTACCTCACAAGATTCTTCTGAAACTGGCCATTCCACAAATTACTGTCGGTGGCAGTTCACCAGAGGAGATGGCTTTGGAGGCCTTTTCTCTTTCCAGGGTGCCATTAAGCTACCTGTAAAACTTTATCTCCTCTGGTTCTCCTCAAATCTCACTGCAGTCAGAGCCCCTTGATGCTTTGTAACACTCACAGGTTACAGTAGGCATGACAGCTGCTGTAGCTGGTGAAACTTAAGTGGTTAAATTCTTTTAAAGTATTTTAAAAGAAATCATCAACACACCCATCCTGGATTTGAAATTGTTTCTTTTCTTGAACACAGTAGTAATTTGAATATTTTCAAGGTTTTTAAACCAGTCCTGTGCTCGATAGGAATTTTCACATTAACACCAAAAAGAAGTGATTTTATTTGCTGTCATTGCAAATACTGGTACTGTTTACCTTTGCTCAGGTATCCCATAGCTCACAGGAGCATGAGAGACATAGGTAGTCAGACAAAGATACCTGATACATCCCCAAGATAGGACAGGACAGAGCACTGCAGGTGAACAAGGTTAGCTGAGGCAGTTCTATTTCCAGGGCCTGCTTTGTTTTTTTGAATGTGGTGTTTTTGCTGTTGTACTGGATTGCAGATCTGCTCCACAGCTCTGGGGTCAGCACTTCTACCTAAGCTTCTGCTATATGTCATTGCAACCTAGATAGACTTTAGATGACCCTTGGGCCAGGAGCGCAACCCTTTGTTAACAAGGAACACCCATTTTTGCAGGGGGTTAGACTGTATTAGGCATATGTTTGTAGCCTAATAACACATGTTCTTTTGGAGATCCTAGAAAATGGGATCCTGTTTCCCTTTTGAAGTACTCTTTTTAAATTTGATTTTGTTTTGGAAGGTAAAGAGCAGGAGTCTTAATAGTGAACAGAAGTGTTAGCTCCCTGCAAGTTCAGAAGCAAGTTTCTTCTTTTACGCTAGTTTAGGGTGGTTCCAGAGTCACAAAAGCTGTCTTTACCCTGCTGAGTCTAATGGCCCTGAGAGTACAGTAAGTGGTAAGAAAAACATTCTTTTGAAGTTCAGAGCATGATCCACCCATCCATGCTGTAGGTGGTTGTGAGCCTATGCTGTTACAACATTGCCATTCCTAATAAATGCAAACTTCTTTTTCGCTTTTACTCAATTCCAGGCACTCTTTCCTAGTATTCTGAATCATTTCATGTTACCAGTGCAACAGCTTGCACTTTAAGCCAGAGTTATCTTTTGTTTTACTTCTGACTTCATCTGCGTAAAAATACTTGAGACAATTCCAAATTTTAATTCAGTTTGTTTAGATTTTTTTCCTGTAGTAGTTACGCTTATAACTTCCTTTGGTCTGGGGAAACAAGTTATTCTGAATCATCAGCTGTATAGATGAAGGTCTCTTATTTGCTATTTTATGGCATATCCTACTTAGTGTTCCTAAACACTACTACATAAGTTGGAGAAAAAAGCCTGGTTTTGTTATGCTGCTTCTGTCCCCTCACAGTGTGCTCAATTTGAAACAAATGTCTTTTTACCAGCGCTCTTCCTTTCTGTTGTTTGTTGTTACTTTAGTATCTTCCTTGCTGATTCAACTCCAGAAATAACCTTTTGCCGTTCTGCCAGTTGTGTGTAGTCTCTGTGCTGCTGCTGAATTTGTGGCAGGTTTTTAGTGTTCAGCTAATGTTTAGCATTGATCATGACCTTGCCCCCGAACACAGCATCTTTAACTTAATTTTTTCCAGTTAAAAACTTAGATTTTGTGCTTATCTTCAATCAGATAGATGACTTGGTAGGCCCAATCCAATACTCAAGAATCATTTTACCTTTATTTATCAACTGAGCAGGGCTGCACTTAAAGTAGGGAGGAGGCTCTGTCAAATCAACGTGGAACTCCTGATCTCACAGGTACTCTGAGAGAGAGCAGAGCCCAATCTTGTCCCCCAGTGAGCAGAGAGCTAGTCTCTGTATGAACTGTATGTCAACACTATCTTATATTCAAGCAATTCAAAAACTGTCTATGGAAGAGTTGAGACAAGGGAAAACTCAGGAATGTTTCAGGAACAGAAGGTGGCGATTTGACCCCAGCTGTTTTTGGGAGCTGCAACTTCTTAGAAGCTGTATGAGACTTCAGTGTGGGCATTGATCACTTAAGCTGTCAAATATAGTGTTTTTTGTTTAAATACTCTCATGGAGACCGAAAAAAAGGCACACAAACCAGAATTTTGTCTGCTTCTAACAATAGAGTATAACACCTGTTGCTTTGTCCACTGAAACTGCCTTCTCTGAGGATCTTGTAGCTGTTAATTATAGCCAGCTGACTACAGTGTGAGGAGGACTGGTAGCAGGAGCTTCACTTCAAAGAAAAAGGCATGTTTCTGCTACTTCACCAAATTTGCTACTTCAAATTATATGAGAAGTAGTTCGTTACAGGCAGTCAAGAAAAAGTGAGATGATTTCCTGAATTCCATTAATAAAATGTAATTTCTAGTTAGGGATTGAAGTCAAGAAGTAATTTTTGCCTGCTTCAGAACAAAAGTTGGAGGGATGTTTTACTTAAAGTAAGAGTATGTTGTAATTTAAAATCAGTCAATGCTTATTGGAGATTTTAGGAATGTAACTACTACTTGCTAGCACAGATTGGGAAAAAAGTGCAGCTTTAAGAAATATACAGGAGAGAAATTTCAAAATATTAATTAAATCAGAAACAAAATTCTTGGAATCCTCAGATTAAAGTCCAATATCACAAATAAGGAACCAATTACAGCTTTGATGCAAATAAGTCTGTAGCCTCAGTGTGTCAAGTTTGAGTTGTGTGTTTTTTTCATTTACTTAATCCCCTTCTCCACTTTTAAGCTGATGATTGATTGTTAAACTAGTGGTTTAGGCTTCCCTTCTATTCAGCTATTTTTCTTCAGGACAGCTGACTAACTCATTTTTTTTTAACGCAGGGCGAATATGAGTTATCCGTGATGGTATGATGACCACTTAATCTTTTAAAAAAATGTTACAGATATGACTATGTATCACAGAGTGTCTGGGGGAGATACAAGTTTCCAGTTTTCAAGAAGTCATAAGTAGTTTATAGTCATGGTAAGGGAGAGGGCTGAAGAGTTACAATACTGGACAGCCAGCTCTTGTGCTTTGGGTTAGTGCTTGCTCTCAGGTGCAGTAAGCAAATACAAAAAGGATATTATTTCTAGTGTTGGGCAGTGTGTGTGTCCTGCCTCTGATCTGTAAGGTATAATAGCTACCTATAAGCTAGTTTTTGGGATCAACCTCAAACCATGATGAGTTTTTGGTGAGGAAGGCCTCCCACTGTGATGATTATCTTGCTGTTTCATGAAGGAGTTTTCTTCCCTGTAGTAATTCATGGTATCTTGGCTGGGTTAAAGTGATGGCTGTATCTGAACCAATATTCTGTCTGGATGGTTCAGAGTCTTTTCTGAGCTTAAAATTTGTGGCACTATGAGAACTGGGTTAGCTTGTACTGGCTGTTGGAAATTTCCGTGGCTTTTATACCATCTTCTCTGTTTTCTGGACAGGAACAATAAAGTGAGAGAAACTTTCTGATGAGATTATCTTAATGTAGCAAACATTTATATAAACCAGACTGATTTTCCCCCCCTTGGGCTTTGGGTTATAAACAGGTTGAACTGTTTTGAGATGCCAAACTGTCTCTGACTTTCTTTATCTTTTAGTTTTCTTCTGGCATTGAGGTCTTCAAGTAGACAATCTGATTGATGTCCCTTGCCATTTTAATACAGAATAGCAATCCTTTTCCCTATCATTTTTCTAGATGAATATTAGTAAAGTTTCTCTGCTTAGGACCTCTGTCTGTCTGTGAAGTTTCTACTTGAGTCTTTGAGTGGTATATGCAGGATCTGACTGATTTCTCTGTTAGAAAAGAAAATTGGCCACGTGTACAGTCTGGGGTCTTTAGTTTTACTGTACACAGTAAGATGCACTGTGGCCTGAGTTGCTCTTTTCTCAGCTTTTTCATGTCAGCCTCGCTGTTGCCAGGGAAGCAAGGGAAGAGTTGCATTCCTGCCTGTCAGTATGCTCCAGTTTCTGTTAAGTTTCTCTTGTTACAAGTTTTTAGACTCTTGCTCATGCAAATGTGCACAATTGCAGTCAGTGCCCCAACCCCTGCATTTTCCATCATTCCTTAGAAGAGGACTTGTCTCTGTAAGGGAGCTTATTTACTTCTGTAATTGTGTCTGTTAGATTTAGTACCATCAATGATAGCTTACTTGTTGGAGACAAGTTTGGCAGTAGACTTTGGGTAGGATTCAGTTGTCTGTATTTTGGCATCTTGTGCAGTTTGAGACACTAAGTTACCCTGTCTGCTTCTCAGCTGCCACTCAGCTGTGTGGTTAGCTAATCCTAAATTAGAAGCCCACTTGTTGATCACCTTGAATAACTCCCTGGGTCTGCTGGCTGTACTGATGACTGGTCTAATACATTTCTTTAAAGACACACATTATTGCTGTTTCACTGCCTCTTCATGTCAGGTTTCTCTGAACTGCGTGCCACATACAGTGTCAGATGTGGCATGAGTCTACAGAGAGAATGTCTGCTTCCTGAATCAGCAGCTGATGGAATAGGCAGGTATCCAAATGTGCTATCTCAGGACATCTCAGCTGGCATTGTGTATTGGGTCTTTAAAAGACTGTAGTGGGTTGATCCTGGCCGGATACCAGGCACCCACCAAATCTCCTCCACAGCTGGACAGGGGAGAGGAAATATAATTAAAAGTTTATGAGTTGAGATAAGGACCAGGAGAGATCACTCATGGGCAAAACAGGCTCAATTTAGAGATACTAATTGAATTTATTACAAACAAGATCAGAGCAGGACAATAAGTGAAATAAAACCCTAAAATCACCTTCTTCCTACCCCTCCCGCCTTCCCAGCTCTATGTTCTCCCCCAGCAGCAGAGGGAGACAGGGAATGGGAATTGTGGTCAGTTCATCACCTGCTTTTTCTCCTGCTGCTAAGGGAGAGGAGTCCTTCCCCTGCTGCACCATGGGGTCCCTCCCACAGGACATAGTTCTCGATAAGCTTCTCCAACATGAGTCCCTCCCAAGGGCAACAGTCCATCCCCAAACTGCTGCAGTATGGGTCACTCTTCCATGGGGTGCAGTCCTTCAGGGACAGGCTGCTCCGGCACAGGAGCAGGGCCCCTCTCTGCACAGGTCTCCCATGGGCTCACAACCTTCTCTCAGGTATCCATCTGCATAGGGAGGCATGGGGTTCCTCCACAGGCTGCAGGTGGATCTCTGCATCCCCATGGCCATCACCATGGACTGCAGAGGAATCCCAGCTCTGGTGCCTGGAGCACCTCTTCCCCCCACTTCTGCACTGACCTTGGTGTCTGCTGTTCCTCTCACATATTCCTGCCCTGCTCTTCTCTGCCTGCAATTAAAACTGTGCGAGGACTTTTTTTTCTTCTTCTTAAATACGTTGGAGGCGTTACCACCATTCCGAATTGGCCCAGCCTTGACCAGCAGCACGTTCGTGTTTGGAGCTGCCAGGGGTTAGCTCTGCTGGACACGGAGGAAGTTTCTGGCAAGTTGTCACAGGACCCACCCCTGTAACCCCCTCTGCCAAAGCCTGATCGTGCAAACCCAATACGGTCTGGTGAACCATGGTAATCCCATGCTGTATTTCCTTTGACTCCAGATAATTGACACATTGCTTATATTTGTAAACCTTAATTATATTATAGATTTCTTTAATCCTTATCTGAGTCCTCATATCTGACTGTACAGCAGTGCTGTATGATATGGATGACTGTGCTGGTGTGAGAGGTACTGTGCATGTAATTTTTGTAATTTTTCATATTAGTTACTTGAATTTTGCTGTAGTGGTTTAAGCAATTTACTACATCCTAACTGCTTATTATATTTACTCTGTGACATATTCTATCTATTTCAAGTTGTAGAAATCCAATCTTGATTACAGGCTAAGACTTCTGTTCTTGCCCTGTTGCTAACACCTCATAATTAAATGGCAGCAAAAGTCCCCATGTTTGGCCATTTTGTTGATTGAGAAAATCTTTAGGTTTAGTCTTTGATTCCATAATTGTCTGCCTTATTTTTCTAGTCTGTTTTTTTACTTTTCAAATTTACATGAAACAATTTTAAAGTGAGTTGTTAAAGAAGGATTGAATCAGTGACAGATATAAATAATATTTACTCGTGCATAATGTGATTCTGTGATAATGGTAATGTGGTCATTGATTTAGAGACTTGCATGCTTTTTGTAGCAAATTGGATCAACATTGTATTGGAAGTTAGGGAACAGATACGGTTTCATGATGAAAGAAGCATGCAAGATGAAACAGTTTCTACCTCAGCTTTCTGAGTTTTAAGTCCTTTTATGTTGTTTTAATGTGCTTGTTCCATGTAGTAATTCAGAAGAGAGGTTGAGCTCACTGCTGTTTGAAGAAGTGGTTGAAAAATACAACTGCAGATTTTTAGTTTGTTTCCTACTTGATTTTTTTCTTCCAAAAATACCTTCCTCCCTTTCCCCATCTTACTGATTGTACATGAGAATTGGCAAAGGATAGTCCTCCATGGATGATAATATCTGAAAGTCGATGTTGTGACCTGGCATTCACTGCAGCTGTTTGGCCCTTCCTTGCCTTCCTGGTGCTTTATCTACAACCCTTCTCTGCTCCAGTCCAAGAGCAAAGGAACCAAATTGTAAGAAAGTGTAGTATTTAGTCTTCAGGGACTGGGTTTAATACTGAGCAAGAAGGGGAACATTTTTGGAAGTCTTGCAGCTCCTTAAATTTTGAGTATTAGTCTCTAATATTCTGTGTCACTTCTTTTGCTTGTAAAATACAAAACAATGAAAATAAAAGTTGGTGATTTCTCCCCCACCCATCTTATACTTCTGCAAAGTAAATGCTTTTAAAGCATCACTTCACTTGCTGACATGTAGTACTTAGCTGTTAATTAGCTGGTAGCTATGTGCATATACCCACTGAAACTAAGATTCTCTGCTGTAAGGCACAGTAAATAAAAGAAACCAGACCATAGGTTTCTGAAGATGTAATCATCAGGGATGAGATCACGGGCTTTGTGAGGAACAGTGTGAAGGAGATGAACTTCAGTGTATGGCTTGACAGCAAATCTAAGCTGATTAGCAGGAGTTGAAAGGGCTAATTCCTTGCACCCACTCCAGGTCAGGAGTTTGTGGCCCTCCTTGTACAGACCAGATGCTTCTCTGATTTTTCTCCTACCTGCCGCGTGAGCTGGTTCAGTGAGATGGACAAAAACTGTTGGTTTTTCGCTGAGGGGAAGAAGGGACATGGGATTGTCCCTTGCTATGGCAGCAAGCCATTAGATCAGTTTGGCTGTTGGCAAACCAGTCCTCATAAGGCAAAAAGCTATGAAATTGATGAAGGAGCAAATGGGAAGAACAAACAGGGGGAACCAGCAGTAATATAGAAAAATATATATGTTAAAAACCAGAGATACCCTGTGCAATTCCATGCCTAATGTTTTAATTTTTGCGATTTAAAATGTATAAAAAAGATAAATTTTGCTAATAAGTGTGGATAACCATCTGCTGATTGTTGCTTTAAGTCATACTCTTGCTAAACTGCTACTGTGTGGCTGTCTCATTACGTGGTTTTAGAAGACAAAAGTTCTAATTAAGCTGCTCTGAAGGCAGTGCAGAGCTGTCTGTTTTTTGTCACCCCCAAATAAGCTGCTAGATATAACAGAGTAAAAAGAAATTACATAAAGCTTAGAACGTCTTTAGTACTTTTTATTATAATGTCCACAAATGTATAAATATTTGCTGTAAATATGAGAAATGGCACACCAGAAATATGTTTTACCTTTAGTCAATTTTGTATGCTTTTGTGTAACTGAACAAATGAATTAATATCGGGAGAATAGAAGGAGAACAGAGCATTTATTGGAGTTTTAAAACTAAAACTAAAACCAAACCCTTCTTGGTTAGGAAGCTGGTAACTATTAGAGTTCTGTGACTGGGGAATTTCACAGAAGAATCACATTAACAAGCTTCTAACCAAAATGGGGGTTGGTCAGAAAAAAAACCCTTGAGATGCTTGCTGCCTGCTTAGACACTGCCCCCAGTCTATCAGATTGCTGTTCCTGTACCTTTCCATATTTTCATTAATGATGTGAATGAAACAGTATACTTATTAAATTTGTAGATGCAGTAAAGCAGGCTTAGCGAAGACTTGCAAACGCTTTGGAATTAGAATTAAAATTTGGTATGGTCTTGAAAAAAAATAAATGATTGGTGGTGTTTTTTTTTTGTTTTTTTGGTTTTTTTTTTAAATAAGAAAATTCAAGGAAAACAAGAACAAAGTCTTTTTTCCTTAGCTGGGAAACAGTCAGATCAGATTCACAAGGAGAGCACAGGCTAGAACTTGCTGGGTAGCAGTTCTGCAGAAAAGGATCTGCGATCATTAATGTCATGCTGTTGTGAAAAATGGACACTGATCAGAAGGTATAAGCAGAATTCTTGATTATATAAAATACAAGGTATGTCAAGTAATTTTTCTTGCTCAGCAGTGACTGGCCCTCAGCTGTTCCATTTGTAAAGTCCTTCACAAGAAGGTAGTATGTGCCACCATTACATACTTGTGCACAGATTAAATTTGGTAATCTGGGTTGTATGAGAGAGCAGTGTTGAAAGTGTGGTTACTCTAATGCGTATGTGCATTTTCACTTTCTGCACAGATGAGGTCCAGCCTTCTGTTTTGACTGTTCAGGTCATTAATTTCTCTATCTGTTGATTGTGTATACAACTTGTCTTTCTGATACTGCTTTTTCAATTTTACATTGTACAAGTCTGTTTGGTTTGAAAACTGATTGTCCATGCTTTCTGCCTTTTGTGGTGTTTTATCTACTTTATCTACTTTATTATTGCTGTGACATAATCTGAGAATTATTTCACCTGAGCATTTAGTTCATATTTTATCTCACAAGATCTAAGGCTATAAAGTGTTTCCAGAAAAATACAAAAGGTAGTGATAATCAGAAAAAGTGTTAACTAATTCTTTATGCTGCATGGTCCTTTTAGCATGATACAAGTGTAATTCACAATTTTAAAAAGTATTCTGCATCTGTAAATGTAACCAAATATTTGTAGTGGGTTTGCAAGGCCAGGTTTTGGTAATGGGGGGCTACAGGGGTGGCTTCTGTGAGAAGTTGCCAGAAGTTTCACTTGTGTCCAATGGAGCCAATGGCAGCTGGCTCAGAGATGAATCTGCTGCCAGCCAAGACTGAGCCTGTCAGTGTTGTTGGTAGTTTCTCTGGGATGACATTTAAGAAGCAGGAAAAGTTGCTGCACAACAGAAAGTGCAGTGAGAGAGGAGACGAGTGAGAATATGTGAGAGAAACAGCTCTGCAGACACCAAGGTCAGTGGAGAAGGAGGGGCAGGAGATGCTCCAGGCGCCAGAGCAGAGACTCCTCTGCTGCCTGTGGTATAGCCCATGGTGAAACAGCTGTGCCCCTGCAGCCCATGAAGGTCCATGGTGGAGCAGAGATCAGCCCGTGGAGGAGACCCACAGGATCTGTGGCCCCATGGAGAGAGAGAAGAGTTCAGGCTGGAGTAGATTTACTGGCAGGACTTGTGACCTTGTGAGAGGCCCCTGCTGGAGCATTCTGTTCCTGAAGGAAGCCACCCTGTGGAAGGGATCCACACGGGAACAGTTCATGGAGAATTGCAGCTTGTGTGAAGGACTCATTCTGAAGAAATTTGTGGAGGCCTGTCACCTGTGGGAGGGACCCCACACTGGAGCAGGGGAAGAATATGAGGAGTCTTACTGGGATGGAGTGGCAGAGACAACATGTGATGAACTGACTGCAACCCCTATTTGCCATCCCTCTGGGTCTGGGAGAATTCAGGAGTGAAGTTAAGCCTGAGAAGAAAGAGTGGGTGGGAGGAAGGTGTTCTTAAGGTTTAGTTTTTCCTTCTTGTTTTCCTACTCTGATTTGATTGACAATAAATTCACTTAATCTCTCCAAGCTGAGTTTGTTCTGCATGTGACAGTAACTGGTGAGTGATCTTTTCATGCACTTGTCTAGATCCACAAGTCTTTCAATATATTTTCTCTCCCCTGTCCAGCTGAGGTGATGAGCGATAGAGCAGCTTTTGTGGTCACCTGGTATACAGACGTGGTCAACTCACAACAACGTTGTGTTTCCTGATATATTAAAAAAATGAATGGACTATTTTACAGCAATATTTTCACTTCAATATGTGAGGAGTTTTGTTTTGTTGTTTTTCCTGTGAGTTTGTTTTGGTTTGGTCCTTTTTAGTTTGTCAGGAAAATTCACAGCTTGTACATAGTTTAATAAGAAAGTCAATACCAACTGTTTGATGAAGCCTGGGAAACTGCCTATCTACTAAGTGCCCAAAAGGGGAAGTGAAGTAAAATGTAATTCTAGTGTATTTGCATCCTTTTATGTGTTTGCTATTGCATTTCTACTGCATCTGTGTGGGTGAGACAATGAGGAGAAACCACTGCAGCATCTCATAAGACACTGTAAGCCCTACAGTGTAGCCTTACAAAAACAGCAGAGCTGCCACTTGCAGACTGACTGTATAGATGTGTGTGGTTAAAACATTAGGAAATATCATTTCTGTTGCGTCTTGACATGGCAGCTGAGTAAAAGCACAAAGCTGGGAGGCACAGCTGTGCAGTCCAGCTTTCTCTGAGAGGTGCAAGTGTACATAACCACTGCTGAACTTGAAGGGATGCCTCTCTGGAGATGCTTGGGTGTAGGAATTTCCTAGATATGAGTTGGGTAGCCACCTGAAATGGGGTGTGGGGATTTTTCTGATTGTAATCTTAATATCCTAAATGAACCATCCCTTTTATATGTCAGATTTTTCAAAAATATCTGCATAGAAGATGTAAAAATATTTTGATTATGTAACTGCATTTCATTTCTGACCAGCTTAGTGAAATCTCTCTCCACCTAGTCCTGCATTTTATGTAGCAATGTATTTTATTATGTTTGTGCTTGTGGCTGGAAGGCCCCAAAATGTTTTTGCTTCACTGTTTAAGAAACAGTACAACAGTGGTGTATGTATGTAAAAAATGTAAAGAAAAGGTGGAACATAAAGTTTTTGTCTCCTTTTGTCATGACATTGAAAATTGGCTGCCTGGTAGTGTGACTATGATGTGCCATCATTATATCAACTGTATTCTTTCTATTGTCTCTCTCTCCTAGTGGATTTTTAGAACTGATTAAAAATTTATTATCTCTGTATCTCATCTGCTTAAGAGTCCCTATGATTGTATTACTGCCTGGGCATCTTTGCTTATACAGTTTAATTTGCAAAATAGTTACAGTTTCTTGTAGGAGTTCTGCAGCTTTACATATATATATATATAAAGGCACCCAATATGTTATGATAAATTCTGATTTCGGAATTGGATTTTCTATGTACTTTACTTTTAGTGTCTTTTTTTCCCTAAACCTTATCTTGTTCATTTTTGCTGTTCCTCGATACTATTCTTTAACTGATTTTTCTTGTTTTTTCTTTAATAGGAAAGGATTCATCAAACAATTTCTCCCTTTATAACATCAGTACTGTAGAACATAATATTTTATTTGGTTATTAGTAAGTTCTGCTTTCATGGAGAATAAACTTTCAAAATACTGGAAGCTAAAGTGGTAAATCACAACTGGCAGGGCTCAAGGCCAGGTGTTCAGTAATATTTCATGCAGTACCATATGAGTGATGCCTTTCTCATACTCATGTTTGTAGGCTAAAATGCTGTAAATACTATGAGTTTCTTAAACTTCAGTTATTGTGATGATATTTCATGTTATGTTGATTTCATTTAAATATGTTTAAGACATATAGCCCGATTCTGCCATCATTGACTTTAATGTTTACAATTAAGAAACTTTTTCAATCAATTCCTGTTTATACTGATGTATTTAAAATCAGAAGAAGACGTGTTGAATACCAAAGACTTCTGTAGTTCTTCACCTTCTCAGTCTTTAAGTTAGGCCTTTCTAACAATACTGCTGTATTGTATGGCATTTGCTGTGAAGTGATAGTAGGATTTTTACAGTATGAATTTAGCACATGTTATTTTGAACATGAGGAATTTGAACATATCTCAGCTAACTGCATATGTATATTTTAAATCTGTCGCTATTAGTATTTTACCGAAGAAATTTATGAAAAGGGCAGGTGATTGCATCTCAATTTTTAATTTTTTTCTACTTTTGCCTTTCCAGAGACTTAAATCAGTTACCCTCAATAATAAAAATGGTGTTCTACTCTGAACCTCTTCTCCAAAGCGCAGAGTCACAGTAATAGGATTTATTATTTTCATTATACTAGTGCAACTCTGTTAAAGTACTTATACTCCAAGGTGTAATGAGTGACTTGGGATCTTAATCCAACAATACCGTCCCTCTGAGTAAAGATACTTGGATATTTTTAATGGGTTGGGGGCGGGGGGCAAAAATACTGATGGTAATCAAAAATTTTTATATAGGTTATTCATTTCAATTAGCCCTTTATTAGAAAGTTTTTCAGGTGTTGAATGGGTTTTTGATAGAGAGAGAGAATTGCCCCAGCAGAAGGAGCAAAGAGCTTAGTGGTAAGGGGTGCTGCCTGTGATGGGTGAGAGCTGAACCCCTGCTCTCTGCCTCAGCCAGCAGGACCAGAGCTGCTGCTGGGAGAAGTCCCAGTTGCCCAGGCTGCTTGTTGGCTCTCACAGGTTTTGTCTCTCTGTCCACTCTGTACACATCAGCTCATGTGTATGAACCCTAAATAATCCAGTCCATGTCCATGCTGCTGAGTAAAATATATCATCCTGCTCATTATGAGACAGGAGAAACCCAAACCTGTTTCACAGATGTCTGACAATGACTGGTTTCTCTCTTAATTAAGTGGATTACCTGGGATGCCTGCAGGCTCCTAAACTGCTCCTGTGTGGTTTTTGCAGCAGCAGGAGTTTTCAGCCAGTAGCCCAAATTTTGCCAAGGAGAATACTCTGAGTAGTACGGAGTGGTGCCCTGAGCCTGGTTTGTTTATGCATGTAGACCTAGCCTGAGAACAGGTATTGGCAATAAAGAAACCGATTTGGGCAGATGAAAAGACATAATTAGTACCTGGCATATTCCAGGTAAATAGGCAGTTAAAGGCTAGTTTAGGAAATCCTAGTACCTCTGCCAGTAATTTCTGCCAGGATTGAAGTACTCCACCTGTTGACCAAATGAGCAATGGTTTTTTATTTTTTAAGAACTTGTATCTGTTTTCTTTTTTGTTGTTGTTGTTGTTGTTTTTTTGTTTTGTTTTGTTTTGTTGTTTTTTTTTCTTGTTTGTTTGTATTTTCTTAGGGTTTTTTCCCCTTTTTTTATTTTTTCCTCTTTTCTAGTTTGGTAACAGGCCCAAATAAAATAGGTATTTTCTCTTGTGACCCTATTTGATACTTTAGGTGCACTTTACTGGAAAAACAATGCAAAAGTTTGCAAGTTTGCTGTGGCAGTTGGTTGCAGAGTTATCCTCTCTTGAAGATAATGGCATGTGCTTATCTCATCTGCAGACTAATAGTGTAGAACTTAATTCTAGAATAGTAATTCTTCCTGCCATATTCCAGGCAGGGTGACTCCACCATCGAAAAACAGAACCTGGAGCCAGGGTGTGTGGGTTCTTCTCCAGTGATGTTCTTTGGCTCTGAGCTATTTCTCTGTGCATCCATTTGGAAATAATGTTTGCAGAGGCATGACTTTTGTGGACAGTTCTGTGACCCAGATCCCGGAGTGAAAAAGGAGTGTTGCTGATACCACTGTACATCCAAAATGCAAAGTGCTCTGCTGATAATAATGTGTTTATTTTAGTGACAGGCAATGGCACAAGTTAAAATGCAGACTACAGCAAACCTGTCTGGACCCACCATGGCCCCTGTGGTGCTACCCCTGCCAGTTACAGCTACAAATACACTGAGTCTGCCATCCTCAATGAATGGATCCATTTCAGAATCAGCTGCCAGCTGTAGCAGTCCTACTGCCAGCCTTGTGGATCCTACGTCTTTGAACAACTCACCAGGTAAGTTGGTCCAGATAGATTTTCTTTGGTGTTCAAATTAATCTTTTTGATGACTTGTTAATTTAATAACATAATAATTAGGTCTTAAAGAGGACGAAAATAAAGGAGAAAACCCACCTAGAAAAATGTTTTGGCTAAATAAACCGTTTACTAAGTTTAGTTTCTTTATTGAGCTCAGTTCTGCGGTGAAGTTTTGATGAATGATAAAAAAGCTCAGGGAAGAACATGTCTATTTTGTCAAATTCTCAGGGTGTCTTTTATAGAGAAGTTTTAGTGGGGCAGCAAGTTCTCCAAGTTTATTTCTCTTCCCTAGAACAGAATGTCTTCTGACTGCTTGGCAGTATTTGTGTTTCCTTTGTGGCCTAATGAACTCTGTAGTTCCTATGCTGAACTGGGTATAAAATGCAAAAGTGTTGTCCTAACAATTTAAGCAAGAAATGACAAAGTTTGTGTGTCAGGGATAAATACAAATAAATTGCTAAAAACCCACAGAAAGTGAAACAGTCTAAAAAAAGCAGAACTAAATCCTTAAAAAGGGGAGGTGTTCTATGGGAGTGTTCTGAGAGTGACTTCATTATTGTGAGAAAAGTCTAAAACACTGGGAAGAAGCCGACAGAAACAAGTGGGGACCACAGGGTTTCATCTACTGTATTTGTCTCATAACTCTTATGCTACCCACTTCTGCTTCAAAGTGTGGAAAGATCTTTCTGAAAGTGTAGTCAATTCCAGGAACGAGTACACTCCTGACAGTAAACTTTGGTGACACAGAAAATGTAGAATATGCATGTGCTCTCCTGCACTCTCATCTTTCTTAAAGGCATTTTGGAAAGAAACAATTTTGGGGCTTTTTTAATTGCATGTAATCAAAATTGTTATTGTGAACTACATAGTCTCATGTGATTAATATATAAATGGTATTTAAACTTTGTATTTAGCATATATGCAAAAGTTGTGTTTTAGCCAGAGTATTTTCTTTTTTAAGCATGCTGCTTTTGAAAAGCTTTGTGAAGTTGTGAAGAGTACATTTCTCCACAAAAACTTTACAGACTCTTTATTTACAGCTCCTCTCCAAGATAACATGGCAAACCCCAAAGAGAAAACTCCAATGTGTCTGGTAAATGAGTTAGCCCGTTTCAATAGAATTCAACCCCAGTATAAGCTTCTGAATGAAAGAGGGCCTGCTCATGCCAAGGTAAGGTCACAGTTCCAGGTGATGAGCCATACCTTACATGCTGAACAGATAATATCATGGTTTGGACAAATGTGCTTGTCAAACCCAGCTACATTTCTAGTGTAAGGGCTTTCTTCCTGTTCTTTATTTTGCTGCTTTTTTTTTCCACACTTTCAGAAAGTATGCCTGTATTTCTGTTACAGAAGCCCTGTAGATCATTTTGTACTTTACTTTGTCTCTCATCTTTGAATTTATATTTGCTGGTCTTTATATAGACCTCATGAAAGTCTTTTCAGGGTGTCACCACCCTTCCTTAATCTTTCTGGAGCACTTGCTTTTTAGGCTGCATGAATCTTTCTCCGCAGTCAGCATGCCTCTGATAACTACCTCTGCATTTGTTTCATGGTAATGCAGGTGATGACAAATTTGTGACATTTTTAAAGTGCTTATTGATGCAATTCTTTGTCAATGAAGTTGATACCCTGTCTTTGAATCTTGCATTGCAAGGCACAAACTTTATTACTGTGCAACTTTACAATGTAGGGTTATACTAAAACTCCTAATGTGATTACAGTATAGAAGTTTCTAGTGAATTGACAGCTAATTCTGGCCAGTCCATGTATCAGTTTGGATGTCCAACTTAATAAGTAAAAATTGGAATGCTTTCAGACGATGGGAAATACAGCCTCATGGTAATTTTTGGATATAATTTTAAATTTCCTCCCTAGTTAGGAGCAAACTTGGGGAGGAAAAAAATCCTGGAAAAATCTGATTGAGACACTGGCATAATTCATAGCTGCTTTGTACTTAGTATTTCTGGAGTGGCCAAATCATATGAGGCAGAGGGGCCAGGGTGTAGGTTAGTAACAATTTCAGCTCCTCGTGGGCTGTCTCTGCCTTGCCCCTTGTTTCTGTGTTGCACACTGTGTTGCAGCAAATGCAGAACTGATGCAAATCACTGACCTTCAGTTCTGGCTGGCATTGCTGAACGCCTTACAGCAGTGGAAATGATGTCAGCTGTTGTGGGGCTGCTTTTAGCATTCCTCGTCACAAATGGAAATTGAAGTGCTCTTCCTTTTCCTGGAGGTGTGTGGCACCACAGGGTACACTGGCACGTTGGTTTTAGGTTGCAGCATATTAAATTTGTTGGCCTTTCTGTAACTTTTTGCTTGTGTAAATTGTGTTTATTGTGTTACCTTTCTTTCCATTTCTGTGAAAAAATAATTGCTTTGGTTGCAGTGTGGTTTTGGCTGTTTACATTTCTCAGCAGCAAGGAGATTTGAGTTATGTGACATTCATATTTTACTTAAAATTTTAGTAGGCTAAGAAATTGTTCACATATGGAAGGAGGGGGGCTTCTCCCTAGCAATTGGCAACAGGATAAGAGAACATAATCTCAAACTGGGCCAGGGGAGGTTCAGTTTGGACAAAATAAAAAAATTTTTTGACTGAGAGGATGGTTAAGCATTTGAATAGACTGCCCAGGGAGGTGATGGAATAGCCATCCCTGGAAGTTTTCAAGAAATGACTGGTTGTGGCACTTTGTGCTATGGTTTGTGTGGTGTGGTGGTGTTTGATCAAAGTTTGGACTCGATAATCTTAGAGGTCTTTTCCAACTTTATTGACTCTATGATATATTTGTTATTACTTTTAAAGGAACTGATATCAATGCAATTACTACATTTGATGTAGATAATGCAGATATGCATTACCTGCACTTCTGAAAGCCAGATTTTCAATGTATTTCTTAATTTTTCAGTTTTTCAATTTACCTCATTCTTTTAGTTGTGCACATAGTGGTGAAAAACTACAGTTATGTGCCCTATAGACTCAGAAGGATATTAAGTCTAATTTTCATCTGTGTAGTGAGATAAAAAAAGAGAAATACATGAAGAACAAGGGTGATATTAATAAGATTATGCAGGTTTTGACCTATGAAAAATGAGGAAAGAAATAGAACTTATTATTACTCTCTTAGCAGTTTAGTATCATGTCTTGCTAGTAATATCATACTTGGCAGAATATGTGAAACAGACCTGAATCTGTCCTGGGAAGCACGACCTGAAGGATGTAATGCTGCTGTTGCTCTTTGCCATTCAAGGAGCTTCTCACATTGCTTTGCTCCTACACATACTCTGTTCCTGACCACGGGTGGTTTTCACAATTTTCAGGCATGCTCTACAAGATAGCTGTGTTGTGACCACAACTGCTAGTAAATTTTTATACCCTTTTTCCTAGTCGTCCCTGGAAAATAAGTTTAGACAATTGGGGTGAAATGAAAAACTAGAAACAGTGCAGTTGGGAGAGAAGTGGCTCTTCCTAACAGCGCAGTTGGGGTTTCCAGGAGTCTGCCCTCCAGGTGGATTCTTCATCATAAGAAAGATTAGAAAGTCTTTGTTAGCATAAATGATGTTTTGGAGTACGTCAGTTGGATTAATCATGTCTTCTGTCCTTCTATGTCGGTGTCATTTCAGGACACAAATTTAAAAGGAACAGTGGCAAAAGAAAGTGGATGGTGGTACAGAAAAGAGGGAAAGGGGTAAGGGATGTAGCACTACAAAAGCTGGGAAGGAGGAGAGAAGGTTTTACACAGAAGAAGTGAGGAGTAAAGAGTTGTCAGAGCTTAGAGAGACTGACCATATGAGCACAGCAGAGTGAAAACAAGCACAAGCGTGGTGGCCTTTGCATTTCTGCTCTCTGGACATCAGGTAAATTATGTTGGATGTAAGGAATAGAAATCTCCTCAGGCGAGAAATGTTTCTCAGTCAATGGCAGAACTGTTAGCTCTGGTATTCCAGGACTTGAATGTTCCCTTGTCTGCTCCAGAGTTTGGATTTAGGCAGGTTTATTCCTTTAATAAAGGAGTAAACCTACTTCTATGTGTGGATTTTTGCAGGAGTTTTTTCGGCAGATGTGTTAATTGAGAAGGTGCTCTGACTGGCAGAAGTTTACTGAGCAAGCCCTTTATCAACCTGAATACCTAGTTATTGCTCTAAGCACTAAGAGTTAGAGGTAGATAAGCAACCATTATTAATCATATTTTCATTTAAATTTAGGATTTTCCTCCTCCTATAAAAATACTACGCTGACACTTTCTTGCAAAATATAAAATATATAAACTCCAGATCCAGAAATCAAATTTCAACTTTTTTAATAATAAGGATGTATCTTTGTAGGTAATTTATATAATTATGGGTATTTAGCTCTAATAACCATCTTAGTTTTCGGGTGGGGGTAGGGTTTGACAGAGTGTAAAATTAAGATACGTTTTCTCTCTTTCTTCCATGAGGAAATTGTTGTGACTGCTGTGGCAAAAACAACATGGCAATAGGAGCTGAGATACAGGGACTTGCATTGTGCTTCTGAAAATTAGAATAGGCCAAAACTCAAGGCTGTAATTAAGACACAAATACGTATTTATAGCATTCAGTTTGAATGCAGTGTGTGCATGTGCAAAGGGCTGAGTTGGGAGATTCACACATAATGTTCAAATGCTTGTTTGCAAGTACATGCTAAAAGAATGTATATGTAAAGGTAGATTTAAAGGCTGCCCACCATATTCATCGCTAAAAACGTAGTCTTGGATCTAGCAAGTTTAAATAAGTTAAAAAATCAGAGAGCTGACAAAATTAAAAGTTTACTTTGTATACTGCTCCTACTGATATGTAGATTTTTTTTCTGTTGATTGAAGTAAGTTAGTTTGTTTTCTGAGATAGGTATATCTTCGTTTACTGTGTGTGTCTGACTATTAAGTCCTGCCTTTTATCTAGGGATTATATGGCAAATATATCGAGTTCCTAGCCTTTCTCTGCTTGTTCTTAGATGCTCAAATTAAACAGAACATTAATGTATCATACAGAAGATAGAGTCCATCTAATATGTTAAACATGCACTGAGTTTTAGCTGCACAGTTTGCACAGCATGGATACTTTATATAGCCCTCTATCACAGAATTTGAAATACATGGTTTTTATCAGTTAGTCCATTTCTGAACTCTGGACATTTTCAGTTCCTCTCCTCACTATAGATTTTAGATTAAGACCTGCAGTTTCATTTAAAAAGATAACGTCTTTTGTTTCTTACTGTATAGTTTTTTGAACATATTTGAGTTGTGACTCTGCCCTAACAAAAGGCATTCTTTTTAGAAATCTGGGTATGTGAGAAATTAATTCACTCAGTAAAACTATCTGGGCCAAATTCTCTGCTGCCTTGAGAAGTGTGTAGTCATTTATATTCATTCATAATTATTACAAAATTATTTTTTTTCTCAGTAGCATGTTTAATACTTGTTTTCTACAAGTAAAGTGACTAAACATATTCAAATATATGAAGAAATGTGCTCTTAGCTGACCTGTACATAGTCTTCCAAGAGCAGACGATCAGTTTGCTCTGAAGTTATTCTTACTTGGTTTAAATATTATTCTGTCCTTTGTTAATTGACATTGTCGTTGTACTATTTTACTTTGTGATTTGAAAGGCCAAATGTTGCTCACTGATAAGGTCTCACTGATCTCTGGAAGAATCAGATGCGTTATCTGGGAGTTGAATACAATGAAAAGAGAGCACAGTTTCTCTCCAGCCCTGGAAGCTTTTATACAAATTGTTCTAATCCACAGTGATAATCTTGCCAGTGTTTACCTGTTCTTTGTCTTTGAAGATGTTCACAGTTCAGCTGACTCTTGGAGAACAGACATGGGAAGCTGAAGGAAGCAGTATTAAAAAGGCCCAACATGCTGCTGCTAGCAAAGCATTGAATGAAACTACCCTTCCCAAACCAACGCCTAGACCACCCAAAAACAATGTAAACAATAATCCAGGTATGACATTTTCCTCTGAGTGTTAGATCTTGTTGATGTGTTGGCATATTATAGCATAAATAAGTAATTTTAACAAGATACTTAAATCTGTAGGATGAAAATCAACATAGCTATAGTATGTGTGGATAACACAGAACCTCTAGTGAGCTTTCATGGAAGAGTTTTTAATGCACATACCTAAAATGGTTGAACTGGAAGGGAATATATTATTTAGGTAATGCTTAGATGTCTAGTGACGATATGTGATCAACAGTAAGCAGACAGGACAGAACCAGACTGAATTAACTAAAACACATTTCTCAAAGAGTTATTTTAGCTAACTTTCCAATGAAATTGGAAATTCTATCCAGTCCAGTCCTGTGAAATTGCATCTCTGGCATGAACAAAAGGCTAGGATTTGGCATGAGAACTTTGACAGGTAATTTCCTGCATGCCGAATTTTCCTTCAGAGCAACCTGTGCTTTCAAAAAGCTTTCAGGTGGCTTTAGAAACTTGTTTCAATAATAGAAAGAATGTGTACTGGTGCCTTGCATCCTTCATTTTGAGCTGTTACCCACAGGTTGCCTTCAGTGCATGCAAAACCTTCTGAGGTATGCATCTCATGGACATGCTCAGTGATCTGTTCTATCTTGATCAATAAAGAGAAAAAATCATAACTTCATCGCAGACTAATGTAAAGGAAGTCAAGTTCTGAGAATATTTTCTCATTTTTAAAAAAAACAATCCTCCTGCTGCCTCTTTTCTGTTTTCCCCTTTAATTTCCATCTGCCCCTCCCCCTCTTTTAAAAATGTATCCTTCAGAGACTTTCTCAAAATGAAGTAATTTTGCAGTTAATCTTCTCTGTGTTGGAAAGAGAAAAGCAGGAATAAATTTCCTTTAGAACTTGTGAGTGTTACCCTGAGCATTAGCCATGAAGGATTGTTTGAAAGTGGTGTGGTAGTGTTCTCTCACTCCTTTGGAGATCAGTACATTGTCTCTCCAGACCCAGGACACTGGTTTTGCTCTGTTTCCTTCACAGTCACTGTGACTTTGGCTGCTTAGGTAGCAGGAGGCTCAAGCCTCTATGAAAAGTGATCCTGAGTTTGGTTCTTGACATTGCAGAGTACTACTGAATTCCTAGAGGTTTTTGGCTTTGAGCATATTCTTAGAGGAAGGATCTGGTACAAGAGGAATAGGCTTTAAGAGAATTAATTAAAAGTTTTATCACGTAACACTGTAATTTTGCTCTAAGAAAGGTGCATTGTATATGCACAGGTATCTTCTCATCAAAATGAGACTTAGTAGTTTTATAAAAAATTTGAATTCATAGTAATGTCTTGCTCTGAAAATTATAAGAATTGTTGTTGGTATAAGTTTTTGAGTAAGTGTTGCATAAACATTTTCAACATTTTCATCATTTTCATCATATAAAGGTTCAATGTCAGACTGGAAAATTAATCATAGCTTTTTTAGGGTAAATTTATTTGAATCTCTCATGAAAATATTTTCAGAATATATTAACTCCTTTTTATTGTAATGCACATTTAACTCATCTAGGATTCTCTTACAACAGTGTAAGTGGGGATTACTGTAGCTGAATGTTTTATCTAAGAAAAAAGAAAGAAAGAAGCTGGATGTAGCTTATTTGGTATTTTTGAAACCATGCAAGTGAGCGAGTACTGGCTGCCTTCTATTTTTGCATTCTGTCACCAGTAGATGGCTGTAGTTGCACTGATTTCCAGGAGCTGTATGTTCAGTCTGTTACATCACTCCTAGGAGACTATTAGTTTCTTAGACATAGTCTTAAGTTTCCAAGTCTTGCAAATAAAACATTTTTTCTAACTTGTTGTAAGATTCCTGAATGACTGGCAGTAGTGCCTTTACTTCATGCTTGTTTCAATGACTCTTTGCTCTGTGATTTTATTTAATGGTATTTAGCAGAAAGACACATTATTCTATTCTCTTTATAGTTTTTTCAGAAAGTGTCATAATGTATTAGAAGTCCTTTGGAAAGATGAATAACTAGTTTGGTTATTACACTGACTTTCTCATTCGTATGTGAAGATTAATCCACTGAAACTGCATAGAGAATGCACTGAGATTTTTAAATGTTCTTTTTCATTGCTTGTGATTAAGTAGGCATCTATATTCCCATCTTTTAAAGAAACAAATGTCTTTTTAGTTGCATCTTTTTAATTTAGGTGTCTATTTGAAGCTCAGTCCTGCTTGTGTGTTTTTCAGTATTTCTGCTTTAAGCACCTTACATTGTTTTTTTGCAGGCAGTATAACACCAACTGTGGAGCTGAATGGTCTGGCGATGAAAAGAGGAGAGCCTGCCATCTACAGGCCATTAGATCCAAAGCCAATTCCCAATTACAGAGCAAATTATAATTTCCGGGGCATGTACAATCAGAGGTTTGTACTCTTTCTGTTATTATTATTTTTTTTTTAATTCCTGATGTTCTAAATCTTCATTAAGTTTCTAGGTTATTTCAGAGTAAAATAAAACTAAAAATTTTGATAAGGCAAGTCTGCAGTCTTATTTAGAAACATGCATAATTACCTCCTAAAAGATACAGTTTCCCTAAGCACATCACAAAGAATAAAGATATGCAAAATTGCCTTTTTTTTTAAATGTGCATTAAAAAGCACATTGCACAGCCATGATAGTGAGGAGACAGAGCATTAACTTCAGAGAGAGGTTTTGCTTTTCTTTGCTGTCATGGCATGTGATTAGAATCTGTGGCATCAAAAATGAAGCACTCTTTTTTTAGAAATTGAATATAAAATTGGAAGAACTGCATTTTGAAAACTGACTTGAAACCATTCTCAGGTTTCTGGTTTCTTAACCATTCTTCTTGATCAGCTATCTCCGTTCCTTAATCCTCAAAGTTTAGTTAGGAAAAATCCTTTATTTCACAGTTTAGAAACCTATATTCATAATTATGTCAATTTGTAGTCTGAAAAACTTCTTTCTCTGAGATAGGTTTGTCCCCAGAGGAACTGAATTAGATCAGGCCTTTTGAAACTCCAAAAGTGAGATCAAATATGATCTGTAATATGAGAAAAGACCAAACCAAAACAGGTCAGAAAGTTAGAATCACATGTTTTATCAGTGAAAAATGTTACCTTTTTAATAAAACTTTGCTTGATGGATTTCATGTTCATTTTTATGCATCTACCAGTTATCAAATAGATTGAAGGTATGCACTCTGAAGGAGTGTTTTGGTTCAAAATTACCCTTAATTAGAAATTGAATTTATTGCAATGTTAAAAAATTAAGGAGTTAAAAAAAAGCAGTGTTTCAGAATTGTCTAAGGAAAATATTTTGATTTACTTAATTCTGTTTTACTTTTCTCCAGACTTAAATAATGATAACTTGGTTAGTGTAGGGGTTTAACACTTAATTCTGAGTTGGTTTTTTTTGTTGGTTTTTAAATTTGCTTGGCTGGTAAGTTGTGTTGTTTTATAGCAACAAAACCTAGAATTATAGAAGACAAACCTCCCCCAAAATAATCTGGAAAAAAACATTTAATTACTCTATGGAACAGTGCCTGCTTTTGTATCACTTGTGTTATATTTCTAGTCACTACTGACCTCTGCTTACATACATCATGGTTTAAAAAGCTAATTATGGTGCTTGAAATTGGTTAGTTAATATTTAGAAATCCTTCATTTATTTGAATTGCTTCTATAGTGAGATTAGCTTGACTTGCAGATATAACACTACACTGGAAAGAAATGAAAGCTAGTTAAAGACATAAAATTCTGGAATCTGAAATTCTGGAAATCTAGAATCTGAACTTAATTATGGAAAGGCATTGGTGGAAATAGAACGTCAGAACACTCAGCGGTTACTAACTCGAATATTTTATTTCTTTTCATAGAAAATGATTAGTGTGTCTAGCTCAATCTCTAAGTTTGTTTCTTTGGAAACTTTCTTTTGTGAGAGCCATGTTTTGGTGTTAGGGTAAAATGATACATGAAGGTTATTTTTCTGGGCACGTTAGGTAGCCAAGGCCACTTGATTTTTCTGATGACAAAGTAAACAGGCTGGGTGGGACAGAAGGCCACAATCTGAGCTTGCTTTTTCATTGTGCTTATTTGAGTGCAGTTACCCATGCAGAAAAGCTAATAATACTATGGCTAGTTTGAATAATAACTAAAACTAAGTAAATAGTTGGACACACCTGCATGAACACACACCTGCTGTGCACAGGCCATGTATACATATGAATGCCAGAGTAAAGAGGAAGCAGAAAAATGATCTATATAGTACTGTTGATGGACTACTGTGTTAGAAATAATTGTTCATTGTTTTGTTTTTCATTGGGAGGTGCTGTCCCTTTACGATCACAGTAAGAAAGTGTCTTGGTTTGGAAAGACAGGTGTCTGCTAAGGAAGGTGGGAACCTCCCTTGAATGGAAAATGTAAACTCCCTTCCTCTGAAATATTATAATTTTGAAATTAAGGTGCTGTCACGCAAAGATATCGGAATAGGAATAACAGTTCTTTTCTAGGAAAATTGAATAAAAATGCAGTTGTACAGAAAAAAAAAAAACACTGACAGGTTCAGAATACAACCTGACACTGTTGGTCAGTGTTGGTAGCAGTCCAATTAAAACTGTGGCTGCATTCCTCCTGGAGTGACAGATGTGGTTCTGTTGAAGCAATGATCCTGTAGAAGGGTGTAATTTTCCACTCTAGGCCCAGTGGTGGTGAGATGGGTCTGGTCTTCCTCTGTGAATCCAGTGAAAAACGGGTTTTCCTGGTGTTCTGAATCTCAGATTTTTATGCAGGTAGGAATGGTTGGCTCCTCCCACTGGGTGGAGCATCTCACCATGGGATGATGTAATTTTATCAGTCATGCAGTGAGACTCAATGGCCCATTAACAGCGTGGAGGGAGGATGAGTCATGAAAGAGATAAAGAACACTGCCCCACCTGGTTTTAACAGCTGGTAATAGAATATTTACGTTTGGTTACATCTTGCATTGCAACCTGAGACAGAAGGGCACTTAGACTTTGTAAGACATCATTTAAATGCTGTTTATTAGACCTGCTGGTTTAAGAGAATATTACAGATAACCTTCCATACCTTCAGCTATCTTGGGCCTTGAGTGGTGTGGCACTGAACTGGACTATTCCCCACAGGCACCACACCATGCAGACCTCAGCACCAGCAGAGCTTAACCCCTCTTGGTCATTCACACTCTTATATGATTTGCTTACAAGGAGACAACTCTGTCAGGAATAGTCAGGAATGATGGTCATGAAAATTTCATGCTGTGCTGTCAGGTAAGGACAGGGCTATGCAGGTGGTACCGAGGGGGAGCTGCCCAGGGGCCCGTCCCTCACCACAAGTCTGTCCTGTGGCCAAGGGATTTGAGCAGCACAGCCCCATCCTGTGAGCCGTGCTGGGCACAGGCCCTGCAGCTCAGCACAGCTCACGTGGCTCAGCCTGGCTGTGCTGTGGGGCACTGGCTGTGGTGGGCACGGTCCTGCACCTCTTCCAGTCGGCATTGCTTGGTACCTCCTACTCACCCTCACCACAGGCAAGTCTAGAGACAGTGTCTGGCTCTGTTACAATAGCCAAGTGAAGTTTGAAATGTGAAGCATATGATGCAGCACTGTATTATGTTCCTGTTACATCTATTTTCTTCTGCTGCCACATTGTATTTAGCATTCATTTGCTGATTTTTGGGAATTTGGTAGTGGAATAGAAGTATTGCTGAAGTTCCCAAATAAATGCAGACTATATAGACAGTTAAAAACAAGATTTGAGAATTAATGTAGATAATATGCTGCATGGAGTATTTTTTCTTTTTCATTAGTTTCTAACTGTAGATTCTTATTAAATTTAATTGTTCTTAAAATTGATACAGAAATGTAAATAAATTGGAAGCTTTGTCTTTTATACTGTGTCTACATTCCCTTTACTGATCTCTGTTTAAAGAAATGTCCATTTCAAATAGGTGAAGACACAGACTAAGATTAGGAGATTGCATTAGGGAAACTTTGATACTGACAAGACTAATGTCTTGAGGAAAAAATAGATTAAGTTCATTCCAGGGCATATCTCTATACCAGTGAAGTCTAGTGTTTCAAGTGGCACAAACGATCCTTTTCAGTATCTCACAGAAACATGATCTGAGACTGCAATTCATATGCAAAGTTGATGGCTAGATTCCACGTCAGACTAAGATGATTTATGTCAAAGTGGCAGTGATTCTTTCTCCCTCGTTTGTCCTCAGCCTTTGTGTCCCTGAATATTTCCTGCCTCCAGCATTGGAAGTTGAGCTGCTGGGAAATTAATCTATTTTTGCAGGGGGAGGAAAGGAGAAGTTACTCCTCAACTTACAACTGTACTTAGACATCTTCTTTTCTAGTCACACAGGAGCTTGTGCCTTCATCAGAGAGGGTCAGAGTGTTTTTGGAATGTAAGGGCAACTTAAGTTGATTTAAGCGTGTGAAGGACTATGGTCTCACATGCCTTGGAGCGTATTTATATGGGCAGTGTGTTGCACAGAGGCTGTTGAAGCAGGTTTGTAAGGGGCCAACCTCCATTTGCAAGGTCTGCACCTGATGGTATAAATTTATAGTGAAGGTGATAGCTACTTTCATGGAGAAAAGGAAAGTAAACAAGTGAGAGGAAAAGAGGAAAAGGAGAAGGTTTTCCTAGCAGTCAGCATAGAAGGCAAGTGATGAGGATGTCCCAAATGAGGATCTTTCCCCAGGTGTTCTCTTCAATGCAGCAAATGTTCCCTGTAACACTTTCCCATAGTAATTCTGTGTTAGAATTAGTAATTCTGTTTTTTTTATCAGGACATGCTCTAGCTACCTGTTGCTTACAGTGCTGATAGTGCTGCACCAGGGTAGGTATTGGATACTGGCTGTTTATAGAGCTTTGTGCATGCAAAACTCATCATGGCAGAGAGCAGGACATTTAAGGCAGTGTGTAACATTGGTAAGGTCTTAGCCTTGTCTCTTCCTGTGCTAAGTTAGGAGGTGCAGGGCAAATCAGCTCCCCTCTTAGGGTAAATAAGTAAATGAAATACAGTCCAGCTTGGAACTGGATGAGGTATGAATGTTTTCATCTTGACTCTTCACTCAAGATAGTGAAAGCAGTGCTAACTTGTTAACAACATTGGGTCATTGCCATAATAGTGTATATTGTGACAGGCTGATGAAGCCTGTGTAATGCTGAGCTGAACTTTGTGAAGTTACCAGCTTAGGTCTCTGGTAGTTAGGGTATTTGTATACTACAGTTCATTTATCTCACAGTGTAGATAAGAACTCGGAGTCCTCTCTGGATTTTCTTTATTGAAGTAAAATCCAAACAAGTTTGGTAAAAGAAAGTTTGATAACCTCTGATAAGACAGAGCATTAAAAAAAGATGTCAACCCTTAATCCAGCCATGTTAGACAACTTCTTATTTAACAAAGGTGTCTGTATTCCTAACAGAGATTATAATAGAGGAAAATACTCTTTTGGCACTCAAAATTTAGTAGTTATATACAACCAATTTTAACACTCACAGGTTGGAATTTCAAGCAATTTTGCAACAAAGGCACATTTCAGTTTACACACTGTATGTTACAGAAAAGCTAAAAATGGCAAACATTTCATTTTTTATGGCTTCTTTAATCTAAGGGCTTTCCAGACTCTGGGGAAGGAGGTGCTGGTGCTGTCAGGGCCGGGTTGCTGACTGCAGCTTGCGTGTTTGTCAGCACAGCATTTGGCATGAGGCAGGAGAGCTGGCACGCTACTCAGCGCGGGCCAAGCCTTGAGACGGTGGGTCAGGTTTGAAAACTATTGGCACAGCTGAGGACAGAACATGTGCATGCTGTCATATCTGTAGCCAGTGCTAGAACCCATACTCCCTTGCATTTCTGGCTTAAATGCAGTTGGCTTAAACCATGTAAAAAAGAATTGAAACCATGGCTGTTTAAATCAGAGCAGTTAAACAATAGAATAAGGTATCAATTCTGACTACAGGGTTGTCCAACTTGCTTTGTTACCATTGAATGCTGGTTTGTTTTATTTTTTCTTCAGTTAGAATTGAAGAGAGTCATTCCTGAAGTTTAATTGTCCTGCAGTATTTTCAATTATAGAGTGTGTGTAAGTGACAGAACGAATTATATCTTACAGACTTACCTAAACTAAGAGCTTTCAGCCAAGAAATAAAACCACTAGGAACTGAACAGCAGCTTTTGATGTTTTAGTTTGGAAAGTACTGTTAAAGAGATCATAAAACCCAACCCTTGTGTTTTGGGAGAATCCAGAAGTTGTTTTCTTAATATATAAAATTCCTTAATATGTGTCTCACCACAATCTAGAGAGCTTGAAAAATCTATATTAAAAAAAAAAGAGGTTTGAAAATTAAAAACACTTGTGAAATGTAAGAACAAAGGGAATACAAAACAATGACAAGCTAAAGAACGGAAATAAAGTAATTAAAGCAGTTTCTTGCGTGGTTTTAAGGAATTTGGATGGTGTGATAGCTCTGCAAGCATGTCACGCAAAGTGGTGGTGTCCCTAGGATAAACTACAGCTTCTGTGCACTTGGACAGTTTCTGCTGCACTGAGCCTTCATCTTAGTCTTTTGTAAGGTTGCTTCTTCATGCATATATGTTGTGTACTACAGACTAAGGAGAAGACTGTCCTCTTTCTCCTCAGAACATGGGGGAGTGCACAAACCATTCCTACTTTTCTCTTTTTTCATAGCTCTGCCATTTTGAGCGCATTTTCCTTTGATGTTAATTAATGCTTCTTTACAGTGCCTTTTGCAAGACCAAACTCAAAAAAATAAAGCAGCAGCATATCCTTGCCTCTTGTGGAGCCAGCTACGCTGCCTGGCCACAAAGCACAGGGTATCACCCTACCTGGGCATGTAGTTCCTACCTGCCAGGTAGCCTGCTCCCCTGCTGGGTACTCAGCTGCTGCATGGAACTGTTTATTTAGACTTCTCTGCTCCTGAAGTGATGTATATCAGCCCTGTGGACCAGTGCCTAAATACTGAACAAGCACTTTAAAAATGAAGGATAATAAAAGAAAGCTTGAGGGCTGGTCTTTGGCCAATTACATCTGCAGCTGCTAGCTTCATAGTGGACTAACATGCTATCCAAACTAATGATCAAAGAGAGAATATACTGTGTGATTATTGGATAAATTACTAAAATTGTCAAGTCATATTAATAAAAGATTGTATGGTGAAAGAACGGAATAAAATGAAAAGTTTGTTTCTTTTATGAATGCTGACCTAAAGATTTAATATATGCATCAAAGGGAAAAGATTTGAGGGAAGTGTTACTTGACATGAGTGCTTACTAATGCAGTCTAAATCCTCACCCAACTTCATTTGTTTCACAAAAGTTACATAGTCCTATGAGGGGAAAAAAAGGAAAATCTAGCCAGAAGAACAGCTGTAGAAGCCAAATTTAAAGTGTATGGGTTGCAATTCAGGAGGCAATGTAAAAATCTATTGATATTACCATCTCCAAAACTACACCTAGAGTTATCCAATTTACAGAAAGAGAATGAAGTCTGAAATTTTCCTGACCTTTAGATGTTTTTCTGTGCTGCTTGAGCACCCTGTTTACCTTCTTGCAAAAGACTGCTCTCTGCATGGAGGCACAAATATTCCAGTGCATAATATAGAAGGTTGTTGGATCTGAAGGACTTTGATCTGTTATTGATTAGATCAGCGAACAGCCTGGAAAATGTAAAATTCAGATTACTCCATGGAGTCTTTGTTTCTCTAGGCACATGATTAGCCTAATATGTGTTGCTGAATTCCCATTATTGAGGCTTTATGTTGGGGCTTGCTGCAACAGAGGAGGATTTTATGCACAGCTGTGTGTAAAGCAGATTTTTTTCCCAAGCATTTATGCTGTGGCAGATGTGGGACACTAAGATGCCTAAACATAGGTCTCTAGTGCCACTTGCGACATTGAAGGGTGTGTGAGACATCCACATGGGACCAATGGATTTAGCAGAAGACCTAGAGGAGACCTTTATTAAAATGGCAGCAGAAGGTCAGGCAAGATACCCTAGAGCATTTCAAATGGCCCTGCATAGCTAAGTTTGGGCAATTGAAGGAAACCCTAAAAGCGATGTTCAGTCATCGTAGCATTTCGTATAATCCACTGGGACTCCAGCTATTTGTAAGAAACTTGTCTGTTTTATGGGTCAGTCCTGTGTCACATCGTGTGAATGTTTTAGGTACATGACTGCATCTCGTATTGTACTTTGTACTTGTGTTTAGGCAGCTAGGTGCAGTTCTTTATGGTGCTGGTGGGATTTAGATCCAAGCTCAGATGCCTTTCAAATAGTCTCTGCCTGTGCATTAGAAACTTAGTCTCCCTTTATAACCAGTGGAAGGATTAGTCAGAACAATTCCTAGTCTAGAATGCTGTTTGTCATGCCTTAAACTAGGCTGTATATGTTTTGTATGGATCTCTCCAGAGCTTCACTTTTATAGCAACTTGGTTTCTACATATCAACTAAATACCTAAATTTAGGCATCTCAATCTAGAGCTGAATCCTGCTCTGAGAAATAATCCTAAGAATGTTGATTTGCAATCATTTTATGAGTGCTATAGTGGGAGTCATTCAACTGTCGCAGTGGAAGGACTGAAAAAAAGACAAAAATCTCTCCCCAGAGAGAAGCGGAAGAGAAAAGTATTAAAAGAACAACTTTTCAGGGACATATCTGGGTAACAGCAGTTTTGAGGAGAGGCAGGCATGCACGTGCTGAAATGCTTTTGATTGAATAAAAGTACTGTTTTGCTGCAAGAAGCTGTTTGGCTGTGGAGACCAGTGCCCTTGCTCCCCATGTGAAGTGAACCCTCAGTTCTGAAGGCTGTTGTGTTGAACTATCACAGCAAACAAATCCCTTGGTTTGTGGGGGAGCGGTGTGGGTGCCACTGGGATTTTTACTTTGCTACAGTTGTCAGCTTCAGACCTCAGCTGCAGGGTACAACGTTCTTCCCCTAAAAAAGCCACAGTCAGAGGTGCTTTGCATTTCCAGTAAGTGTTGCAAAATTCTGTCCTTAAAATTTGCATTTTAAGGATTGAGAGGTGTGATGATAAAAATGTTTACTGGCTGACTTAGCAAAAACTCCTTCTGCATTCCTCACACTCCTCCCAGTAGTTTGGGTAAAAAAACCTTGGAAGAAATACTAAAAACTACTTGGAAATAGAAATTAAAAGTTTGGTTAAAATAGGTTATATCTCCTTAAATATGCTATTATTTCAGTCTGAACAACAAATATCAATTTCAAAGAATTAAAACTTAGAGAAATAAAGAATAGTCCAAAGAATAATGCGATTGTTCAGATTTAATTGTTTAGCTGGAAATAGCTGATTTAGACCATTAGATGGCAGCATGAATTTGTGCAAGAATTTCTCAGCAGAAGCATTCTCAAAAAAGTTGCCTTTTTCTATTCTGAAGCTTTTCATGGCTTTAAAATGTCATAATTCCAGCACAAATCAATTGAACCCATTTTTTTTTTCAAGGCTTTGTCTCATCATTTTCTTCAAGTTTTCATTTTCTATAATAATTGAGCTAATGCAGTAGCTTCAATGCCAGTTTTCCTTTTTTATGTAAATCTAGTGTGGGCAAAGGATGCCAGTTTGCCAGCAGTGACAATTAAGTGTTTGGTTTATCTGCACAAAGCATGAATTCTGCATTCCATCACATTAATTCATTCCTCAGGCTTGACCTAAAGACATTTCCTTAAAGATAAGGCTGCAACTTGGCCACTAAACCTGCAGCCTCTTTGTACTAAAGAAGCTTTCTGATGATTTGAACATCTATTTGCTTGGAAGGGAGTGAGATTGCCAGCTGATACTTAATTCAGTTGTGTACATTACCAGTTAAGATAGGATTCAATTTATATCTTAAAGCAAAGTCTTGTACATCAGCCTTTTATTTCCCCTGCTAGTGTATTGGCATTATGGTGTCATAATCCAGTCACAGACTTTCAAATTAGTTCGTGTTCATCTTCTGCATGCTACATTTCACTTCCCCTGGCCTGTTTGTTCCCACTAGTTGCCTGCCTCCCACACAGACATATTGTTACAAGAAAAGTGTTGAGTACAGCTGTGCTAAGATTTTTCTTTGCTAGTATCTGTTTCTAGGAAAGGAAAAGGGAGAAAGTCAGTCCATTTCCTGTTGGTTTAAAACAGCAGAAACATCTGTTTGTCTTAAGATAGTTTTCCCAAAAGAACAGTGGCAAGGGAGCTTGCAGGTGATGAGCTTTGCCATTGCCAGTAGCTATCAGTTTAGACAATAGTGATTATATGGTTGGCTTAAAACAAAATAAGATTCCTTAAATGGCAGAGGATATTTATTCCTGCAGTAAATTTTTTGACAGCTAATATTTAATTTCTACATTGTTTTGAATCTTAAAAATACATAGAGTATCTGGGATCAGAAAACCTAGATTCTGCTTCGGAATCTGTAGTTTCCACTAAATTCTGTCCAGGACTGATTTTTCTGCAGTCCCCTCACCCTGTTATCATGAATTTGCACAATGCACACAAAATGGTGTTGGGTGACGTGTCCTGGCACAGTGTCCATATAATCCTTCTGACAAATGCATCCTGTCACTACCATCCACTGCATTAATGGGTACATTTAACCTATGAGGGATCAATAACATATATACTCTTAAGTGTATTTACAATATTACACTGACAGCTGTTAAAATAATGTTATGTAGGCTAAAAATCAAGCTGACAGAATAGAGAGAGAGGTTTGAGGTTAGTGTTCCAAGTACAGTGCCTCTTCATTCTCCAAGTCAATGCACTTACCTGGTATCATTAAAATCTTTTTAACCTTAATTGTAGAGCATCTAGATGCTTCATTGCTCTTTGTGCCCAAAATGTGATGGATCAGGCATGACATTTACAGTATTGCAGCATTCTAAATAGTCTTTGCTTAACATGAAGTAGTTTTGTCAATGACCTCTTGGCCCTATTTGTAGAGGAGCTCCTAAGCCCTAATGCTTCAGTCTTTTCTTAATTAATATTTTTATTCACTTTCTTTCAGGATATAGTAACCTTCCCAGACTACTTTCTTTCTTGCTCTGTCTGCTAAGAGGACTACCCTTGCCTTCTGTGGTCCTTGGCTCATGTTTTTCCTAATTCTTCTGAAGCTCCTTCAGTGGACAGTGTTCTTTACTTTGGGTTTTTCACTTCGTCAGATTTTTCTCTGCTCTGAAGGAAATGCATCTGGCTCCAGATGCGTCTCCAATTTTCAGATGTGATTTTTTGTGTTCTCACAGAGGCTGAAAACATAAAGAGGTGTAATACAATCCTTATCTTCGGTTTCCTAATGTCTATCTTTCAACCCTGCCCTTCCACTTGAGAGACTTCCTGTAATCCTTCTGATGCAAAGATCCTTAGAGCCAGCAGCCTGTCCCAGCACCTTGTGAATGGCTTCAGTCTGTTGGGTTTGCAACTCACTGGGTGTTCTTTCTCTAGTTCTGCCTTTAACACAGCCAGCTTTACTTTCAGGATATGGACAGAAGACTAGTCTTGTTGGTGTGTATGAAAACAAGCACTAATTCAGAATGCTCCTCCAGGAGCAGGAATATTTTGGGTGTGTTTTGTTCTTTCCGCACAGTTAGCTTTTTATTCACCCTTATCTTTTTCCTGTACTTCTGCTGAACTAAGGGTATTTCAGCTGGGACACCTGTGAGATAATGGGTTCAATGGAAACAAGCCTGTGTGGCCTCCTTTCTTGTTATGGCCTTTCTGCTGTGTCCAGATCCTGAATATTGATTACCAGTAAATATGTTCTCTTTCCTTTGCCTGCTTATTTTGGTAATGACAGAGGTGAACTGCTGTTAGAGCTCAAACTTTACTTTGAGAGGTTGCCATAATTTTCCTGAGGGAAGCAGGCAGAAAGGTTAGTGAATGATTTTTTTAACAGCTTATAACTCCATAAGATCTGACTAGAATTGTACTCTACCCCTACAAGGTCTTTGTCACTTTTGAACTGAAAGTTCTGCCACAGAATGAGAAAGTATTAAATATTCTGAAGAAAGGTTTTCAAGATTCTTTTGTAATAGAATATATGCAGTCTGAAGGCAGAACTTTTCACCAGCAATTACTATGTTATAGTTTCTCTAAACATGTTTGTAATATTGATTTTGGTGGGTGCTTGTGTTCTGTGAAAGAAAAGTACAGTTAACATCTCTTCTGAAATGCTAATTCACAGGGTCTTCCAAAGATCTTGTCTTTATAGAATATTTTAAAGAAGAGTGCCAGTTTAAGGTCTTTACTCTCACAGAAAGGATAGGTGCACTCACAGGTGCTCATCAGGTCCTTTGGCACCATAAATTGCTTGGCTTATATGTTTTCTTAAAATGGGGCTGAATCCCTCAGTGTTGTGATTAAAAGGGAAGTCATCTGTGGACAAAAAACAGCCCAAAATTTAGCTTTGAGGTTCTGTTCCATGACAGGAGAATGTGGAGTCTAACCACTTCATTGATTTAGATCAAGTCTGACGCAGCTGTCAGGGAAATAGAAATGAGAATTCTTAAGGAGGTGGACATCAGCAGCAGAGCTTTGGTTTCCTTCAGTAAAGGCGATCTCTATGTTGACCTTGTTTAACTAAGTCAAACATTGTAATAACCATTCACATGTTATGAAGAACTGCTTTACAAAAAGAGTTGTCAAGCAACAGAATAGAACAGGCTGTCCAGGGAAGTGCTTCAGTCACCACTAGAGGAGGTATTTAAAAGACACATAGATGTGACACTTAATGATATGGTTTAGTGGTGTACTTGTTAGTGCTGGGTTAATGGTTGAAGTTGATTTTCTTTTCAAACCTAAATAAGTCTATGATTCCATTTTAATAGTCCTTGGTATCTCTGTTCTTCTAGAGTTCTTTTGAGTCCCTGTTTTTACAAGACAATTCCACCCCACTTTGTAAACATTTCTTACATTTTCTACCTTCTAGAATGTCTGCAGCCTGTATTTTAGTGTACTGATCTAATGTGATCTACATTTTTTTTCTTTGTTAATATTCAGTACTAAATTGTATTCACTGGACCAACTGAGATCAGTCACTGTGCTTTGGTGACCACTACTCTGGCAGTCTCACCGCATTACTTAGGCATTTCTATTAGTATTGAATTGCTATTTACTTGTCAGTCATTGGTGTAAATCCATTAAAGACTGAAAAAGAATATTAAATAATAAAAAAGAATATTAAAGGATATTATGTATGCTTCCCTAGGAAGTCTCCTCTTTTTATGCTTTTAAGTAGAAAGGAATCAAAGCACTGAAAGGTTTCGCCAGTCAGTTTTGGTTTCTGACCTTTTGGCCCTTTACAATCTTGTCTGTGGTCGATTAACAGGCACCTTCCTTTCCCCTTCCAGGTGTAGGTGAAGCTTCCTTCTTAAGAGCATCCACTTTTTTGTCAGCATTCTGAGATGATGTGCAGGGCAACATAAAATGCTCTCCCTTTGCAATTCACCAAGCTCTCTCTCTCACATTTCTTTTCTTTGCAAGTCTGATGGCACAGAGCAGAAGATTTCTGGATAGAAGCTTTAGCTGGCCATGTGTGGCCATTTTTAGAGGTTGCAGAGCTGATAACTAGCAAGATAGGGAGGGGAGTGTGCATCCTCAGTTAACTGCACTCATCTGCTGAGGGGTGGTTTATTAAATCAGAGTTAAGTGTGCTTTTTCAGCTTGTTCTTACTTTCAATCCTTTAATTTCCAATTTTAAAGTGATAGATTAAATTTCTTACCCATGATAATACAATTTAATGCCTGAATGTTTACATTCCTCAAGGTGCGAAAAGAATGTAGAACAGTACATACTAATTTGAATTTAATTTGGATGGTGAGAATCACTCTGTGACTTTTCTTGGGCCTTCTTCCTCTGTGGACTTTCAGGTTAATCAATTCCTATGAAGTCCTAGCCCTGAGATGATTTTGTTAGCAACAGTTTTATTATTATTACATTACTGGCATAAATATATGATAAAATGAAATAAGTGAGATACTTCATTCTCTCATTTACTTAGTGTCTAGGCTGGCAAGGGACTGTGATTTCTTTTTTTTTTGACATGAGTTTCTTATGTAAAAAGAAAATGATACTGTAGTCAGATATGCAACATTGTTTATGTTCTTTTACTGTAATGGCTATTTGGACAGCATTCTCAGTAACCACTGTGCATGCTTGTAAAGATTAGTGACTAATACAGTTCATGGGAAATTTTATGAGCTGAAGTAGATAAGAGTATGAGATGTTTGTCTTCTGGTTGTCTGCTTCAACCTCTAAAGTAGGCAATGTACATCACAGCTTCATTATGTTTTTCCCTTTTATTCTTATTGTGGTTGGTTTTGTGTCACAGAAAAGAATCTTTTCTTTTTCCTTGTATTTATCTTTTCCTTCCCCCGGCCCCCAACTCCATTTCAGCACTGTCCACTTGACATTTTCCAATGTCTTTAACTCTGGAGGCAGTATTCTTGTTATGTTCTTATATTATTTATGCTATTTTTGCAGTCAAGAATAAGTTGATGTTTTTTAGACCATTCTCATTACTTAGTTATTCAGTTGATGGGTAAAAATACTCCTTCAGAGGAGCATAAAATTTTGTTCTTTTCTCTTCTTGATTCTGTTGTTTTTCAGTTATTTTTCCTACCTTAGTCTTCAGGATACAGTGCTTTGAGTGCTTTGGGAGGTTTTTCTCATGATCATTTCCCCCCGGGGTTTTTCCCTATTACTTCTTCTTAGGTTTCTTTTGTTGTTGGGTTTTTTTTTGTTTTTTTTTTTGTTTTTCTCCCTTAGATGTCTCTTGTACTAGTTTCTCTTTAAGAGAGGGTATTTGGGCTGGTTTTGAGACCCTTCTGGAACTTTGACAAGGGCTTAATCTTAACTTCAGGGGTTTAGATTGAAGGAGAGAGAGCAATAAATGTGGAAGCAGAGACCTGAAATTCCTCTGAAACTAGTGCTACATAGCTAGTTCAATATGTTTGCTCTGTCACTGGTCAGCTTAATCCATGACAGTTCAAACTGCTAAACTTAAAATTTCTATAGCTTTCTGTTGGTTACTTCTAATTACTTGTGAAGAGCAACAGGTTTTTTTACTTCTTGTTGTACATATTTGCTATAAATGGTAAACAAAGTAGTGATAAATGCAGAGAGTAAACACTGAAATATTAATTTCAGTCAAATGTCTATTGAGCAGCTTGGAATTCAGAAGAGTGATGTGGCAGTATTATCGTCTTGTCATCACAAATTCTGCTGGGAAGATTCCACATTAGATAATGTTATATTAAACTGAATCCTCCTCCCTCTTGTTTTTCACTCAGGAATGTTTCGATACTGTGATCGTGGAAACATGAGTCAATTTTTTTTTTACTAAGTTACTCATACTGCTTGAAGGAACTACATAGCCTCTAGCTCAGGAAAAGTAAAAAAAAAAAAAAAAAAAAAGGGAATTATCATTAGCTTCATGAAAAATTCCCAGACTCATAACAAAGTTTAAAAGAAAGTATAAAGACAGACAAAAGGGTATAAAACTCAATGTGAAATTACTGTGTACTAAAGGTAGATTGTGTATGACTAATGTGTTAACCTTATGTGTTATGTGCCAACTCATTTTCTAGGTAAGGAGTGTAAAGTAAATCTTATATTTCTGGGATTCACTTAAGCATTTTATAGCATTAGATAAGGATAATGTTTTCATTAAACTGAAGGAGAAGGGGATTTGTGTAAGAAATGCAGGGTGGGAAAGGAAAAGAAAAATAATCAGCAGTATTAAAAGTTGAACTAGGAGGAAGATTATTAAGTACAGTTCTCCCCATTTTAGAATCAACCTTCTGAGTTATTTTTGTTATAGATGTTTGCACAAGAAGTGGGAAAATGTAGATGTAGATAGAAGGCATCACTGATACACAGGAAGGTCAAGATAGGCAGGAAGACTTGGGTGATAGAGAGGACTGACATTAGAAATGCAATGAGACGAGACTTTCCAGTCTAAAATGTATGATTAATAACATAGGCACTAGTAGTACTTACTCTGTTGTCACCTGAGAGTTATTCAGTTGAAAACCACAGAACATAAGTGTTATATTATTATTTGCAAGAGAAACTGAGAAGAACTAATGTGGTTGAATTAGTGGAGAGGCAAATGTGAATTTTAAGATGAGTTGAGCAAGATATTTCTGGTATAGATACATAAATATTCCTATTAAACAGAACACTGTTAGCCTTTTATATTGTAGATTGTCTACCATTTTTGGCTTTTGTATTTAAGAACAGGAGAAAGTATGGGGAAGGTCTGTGATGGATGATCAAGATAGTGGGTAGCCTTTTATACAGAAAAGTTCTGAAATATTTTAACTTGTTCCCTTTCAAAGCAAAGGGTGACTGTCACGCTGGTTTTGAGGATTTTTCTAGGCCTTCTGATTTGTCTTTCATATTGTCAGAATTTTTACTTTCCCACATTTTGTACTATAAACAATAGCTTTGTTTTCCTAACTGTCCTTTGTTGTTTACATATCTTTAGGTAGGAGAAGAAAGCTAATTGACAGTTGTCTTGACCAGTGTGCTTTGGGAGGTGGGATTTCATCCTCCAATCCACAGGCACCTTTAGTAATGTATAAAATTGAGTTTTGTAAATAAACTCGAGCTTTTCCTGCTTTGCTCATCACTGTGCCCTTGTGAAGTTCTTTCGTGTTGTGTTGCAGCAGCTGATATGGAGTGGGAAAGCTCACCTAGGAGGGTAAACAACAAAAAAATAAGCTATATAAGTTACAGGATAGTATCCACACAAAATAAAAAAATGTATGTAAAAGTATAGCCAAGGTGAACAATAGGATATTCCTAAGTATCAACTCAGCTTCTAGATCATCCTCCCAGCAGAAGCAAGTAATCTCATTTGTTTTCTCATAGACCTTAGCAGATAAAGGGGATTACATTATGCAGTTGCCTGCAACTCATGGATCTTGACTGCTTAATGTGGGATTTTCTAACATTCTTGCATTTGAAATAGAAAAGGTTTGGGATTTCTGTGTTTTAAAATGGGAAGCATCTTTGTTATGTTTTCTGACTATTTTTTTGAAAAACGAACAGATGCATTTGAATCTCTTTCTGTTAATATGTTTTCATCACATGGTTTTCTTTACAATTCTTACATAGTCAGTTAAACATTCTTTTGCTTAGGGATTTTCCACAACTAGGTCAAAATTGGTTTCATAAATGACCATAGCAAATATTAAATAGAGAAAAAATACTGAATCATTCAGAATTAATTAAATTCATTTAAAGTTTTTAAAGATTTGACTTATAATTTAAATCTGTCTTTCAAATAAAGAATAATCTGGGACAAGGATACATTAATTTTCTTTTTTTAATTCTTATCTAGGTAGCTGGGAGGAGGTCAGCATTCAAATAAGGATGTCTGTGGCTAAAACTGATACACAGTGTGTGCCTTGCTCACTTTACATTAAGAATGTTTTTGGAGGATGTGAAAGTAATCTACAAGAGAGCAGCCAGACTAATTCATCATAGAATCATAGACTAGTTTAGGTTGGAAGGCATCTCAAAAATCATCTTGTTCCAACTCCCTGCCATGGGCAGGAGCACCTTCCACTAGATCAGGTTGCTCCATGCAGCCTGTTCCAGTGTCTCACCAACCTCACAGTAAAGAATTCCCCACTCATGTCCAGCGTCTCACCCACCAGCACCCTCAAGTCCTTGGCAGACTGGCTGTCAATCTGTTCAACCCCCAGCTTGTGCTGATACTGGCTGTTGCCCTGATCCAGGTGCAGCACTTTGCACTTGGTCTTGTTAAATCTCAAGAGATTCCCATGGGCCCATGTCTTGAGTTTGAACAGGTCCCTCTGGATGGTGTCCCATCCCACAGGTGTGACAACCTCCCCACTCAGCTTGGTGTCATGTGCAAATTTGCTGAGGGTGCACTTGATTCCTTTGTCTATGTTATTAATGTAGATATTAAATAACACAGGTCCCAAAGCAGATCCTTGAGGGACACCACTTGTCACTGATGTCCATCAGGACTGAGACACTAACTGCTACATTCTGGATGCAACTGTCCAAAGATTTTCTTATCCAACTAACAGTCCATTCATCAAATCTGGTTCTTTCCAGTTTAGAGAGAGGGATGTTATGGGGGACCGTGTCACAGGGTCTACAGAAGTCCATATAAATGACATCTGTAGCCCTTTCATTATTCACTAATGTTGTCACTCTGTTGTAGAAAGCCACTAGCTTGGTCAGGCAGGACTTGCCCCTGATGAAGCCTTACTGGCTTCAACTTCCTGTGAATCACCTCCCTGTCCTCCCTGTGCCTCAGCACAGCTTCTAGGAGTATCTGTTCCATGATCTGCCCAGGCACAGAGGTGAAGCTGACAGACCAGTTGTTCCCAGGGTCCTCCTTTCCACCCTTATTTAAGATAGGTACAGTGTTTCCCTTTACCAGTCACCTGGGACTTTCTCTGACTGCCATTACTTTTCAAATATCATAGAGAGTGGCTTAGCAACTAAATCCACTTATTCCCCTCAGGACTCTGTTGCAGCCAGTCAGGTCCCAGAAACTTGTTTATATTCAGGTTCCTCAAGTGGTCATGAACCTGACCTTTACTTACAATAGTGGGGACTTCGGTGGTGAGGGAAGAGAGGTTGTCATTGAAGACTGGCAAAAAAAGTTGTTGAGTACCTCAGCCTTCTCCTCATCTGTTGTAACCAGTTTTCCAGCATTGTGTTTCAGCAGGGAACACTTTGTTTGACCTTCCTTTTCTGGTTAACATACTTTTAGATGCCCGTTTTGTTATTCTTTACATCCCTTGACAGGTTCAGTTCCAGCTTTACCTTGGCCCTCCTTGACCCCATCCCTACACAACCATACTTCATCTCTAGATTCTTCCCAGGTTACTTGTCCTTGTTTCCATGCCTGTGCTTCTTCCCTTTTAGTTTGATCAGCAGTTCCCTACTCAGCCACACTGATCTCTTGTTTTCCTTGACCAGTAATTTCTCACTCCTGAGAATTGCTAGCTTTTGTGCTCCATGAAAGATGTCACTAAAGATCTGCCAGCTCTGTTCTGCTCTCTTGTCCCTGAAGGCAGTCTCACAGGGTACCCTATTGACTATCTCCTTGAAGAACTGAAAGTTTGCTTTCCTAAGGTTCAGGAGCCCAAGTTTACTCTTTACCTAACCCATATCCCTCAGGACTGAAACTCCACCAAGGCATGGTCACTGTATCCCAGGCTGCCTCCATTCTTGATGTCCCTGATTAGCTTGCCTGCATTGGCGACCAACAGATCCATTATCACATCCCCTCTGGTAGGGCTGTCTATTACTCCGCTCAGGAATCATAAAGTAGAACCGTCCAGATTGGAAGAAACCTTCAAGATCATCAAGTACAATATTGATGCAACACTACCACTCTTAGATCACTAAACCACAACATCCAGTGCCAGATCCAGATGCCTCTTAAACACCTCCAGGGGTGATGAGTCGACCACTTCCCTGAGCAACCTATTCCAATGGCTGACCACCCTGATCATGAAATTTTTTTTTTTCAAATATCCATCCAAATTGCCCTTGTCTCAGCTTATAGCCATTTCCTCTTCTTGAGTCTAAACAAACCCAGCTCACTCAGCTGTTCCTCATAAGACAAGTTTTCTAGACCTTTCATGAGCCTTGTTGTGCTTCACTGGACATGCTCCAGCACCTCAAAGTGAGGGACCCTAAACTGAACACAGTACTCGGGGTCTGGCCTCACCAGTGCTGAGTATGGGGGGGTTCCCTAGTCCTGCTGGCTACAGTATTCTTGATACAGATACCATTGGCCTTCTTGGCCACCTGGACATTCTGCAGGCTCATATTCAGCCCACTGTCAACCAGCACCCCCAGGTCTCTTTCTGCTGAACAGCACTGTAGTGCTGCATGGGGTAGTTGTGACCCACATGCAGGACTCGGCACTTTGCCTTATTGAACCTCATGCAGTTGTCCTTAGCCCACTGATCGTCTGTCCAGGTCTCTCTGCAGAGCCTTCCTACCCACCAGCAGATCAACAGCCACACCCAACTTAGTATCATTGGCAAATTTACTGTGCTCAATTCCTACATCCAGATCATCACTAAAGAGATTAAACAGAGATTAAACAGAACCAGCCCCAAAACTGCTTTGGAGAGCAGCACTAGCTACTGGCTGCCACCAGTTTTAGCTCCATTCACCACAACTCCCTGTGCCCAGCCGTACAGCCAGGTTTTAACCATTGGAGAGTCTGCCCATCCAAGCTGCAAGCAGGCAGTTTTTCTAGGAGGATGGTGGGGGAAATGGTGTCAGAGGCTTTACTGAAGTCTGGGTAGATGACATCCACAGCCTTTCTCTCATCTACTAAGTGAATCACTTTGTCATAGAAGAAGATCAGGCTAGTCAAACAGGGCTTTCCTTTTGTAAATCCATTTTGGCTGGGCTTGATCCTCTGGTTGTCTTGCATGTGCTATGCAATGGCACCCTGGATGATCTCTTTCATAACCTTGCCTGGAACTGAGGTCAGGCTCACAAGCCCGTTGTTCTCCAGATCATCCTTCTGACCCTTCTTGTAGATGGATGTTACATTTGCTAATTTCCAGTCAGCTGGAACTTCATCATTTGACCAGAACTGCTTTTAGATTATTAGGAATGGTTTCACAAGTTCTTTCACCAGTTCCCCCATTACTCTGGGGTAGATCCCATCTGGGCCCATAGTCTTGTGAATGTTTAATTAGCATAGCAGGTCACTAACTTCTGATTTATGAGGGCTTCACTCAGTTCCTCATCACCAACCTCTAGCTCTGGGACCTGGGTATTCTGAGGACAGCTGGTCTTGATATTAAAGACTGAGGCAAAGAAGGCATTAAGTATCTCTGCCTCTTCCTCATCCCCTGCCACTATTCTCTGCATTTAACAAATGCTGAAGACCTTCCTTTTGCTGCCAATGCATTTATAGAAACTTGTTTTGTTACCTTAAACTATAGTGGCCAAATCAAGTTCTAATTGGGCTTTGGCCCTTCTAATTTTCTCTCTAAATGACCTTGCAATGTCCTTATAGTCCTCTCAAGTTACTGGATCCTCCTTCTCGAGGTGATATATTCTCTTTTTCACCCTAAGTTCTCTGTTTAATCAGGCTGGTTAAGAATTTATCCTCCATGCTTTCCAGGAGTCTCCTAGGTTGCCTACAGCTCACCCTGCTACTTTCCCAGTAGATGTCAGGGTGGTTGAAGTCCCCCAGCAGGACAAGAGCCTGTGAGCAAAATCCTTCCTGGAACTGGAGCAACAAGGCTTCATCTATAGGCTCTGCTTGATCAAGCAGCCTAGCCTGTAGTGGACACTGTTCAAGAATAATGGACTGTAGTTCTCAAAAGGAGTACTTGGAAAAGAGCCTCTTTGTTCCCAGGTGTTGTTGTGGATCTGCTGAAAGAACCAGAAGGTTCACTGTGTGAAGACAAAAGTAACTATACTGGATATTTCCTTCTTCAAAAGATAGAACTCACATCTGTAAGAAATGCATGTGGCTAATGGACCGCTTAGGAAAATAGGATATAGCCAGGGAACAGCTGCACTAAACAACTTGCTCCCCTAGAGAAATTTCAAATGTTACAGAGAAAGTTGTTCACAGCAAATGCTGTTTCCTACTGCCTGCATGGTCTGTGGCTCTCCACTAACAAAGCTCACAGCATTTTCCTGATTAAATAGTGCCAGCAGGGCTGCCAGCTTGATTGACTTCATATGGAAAAGGAGCCAGATAGAAAAAGTGCAGAGAATGACCCTTGCAGCAGAGCTGGCATCTGAAGAATGACTTTCCCATACTGTGTTGTAGCTCATATTTTAGTGGCCTTTATCTTGGCCACTAAAATGTGGTCCTAGTTCCTCTTCACTTTGCATTATGGAATGGGATTAAGGCAATACTTCCTGTAACACTTGTGTAGTGGGGAAGTAATTGGGTTTATTTGTTCTTTTTTACTTAGCTGAAGAATGTGTTGACCATTAGAATTTAGAGAAAACTTTACTGACTTCTTAACATGAGGCTAAACCTAAATAAACTTCCTGGTTTCTGTGAGCTGCATCTTGCACTTGCTTTTAGTCCCTTTCTAAGAAGAAAATAACACTATTTATCAAAAATATTTATGCCATTGAGGAATCCAGAGAAATGCAGGAAATGCAGTATGAACACATAACGTATGTACTAATACTTTATTTGTTTTTGTGTGTGTGGATTTGATGGCCAAAAAGGAAGAGGCCCCAAGGGCTCCTTAGTATGCAATTAATATTTTGGCCAGAAAAGCAGCAGATTGTTTCAGTATGCTTACATGTTATGACATCATATTCCAGTAAAATTATAATGAACAGAATTTTTGTTTGTCTCTGTGGCAAACCAAAATGAGTTTTCTAATTGTCAGCAGACCTTGGTGATTTATTTAATTATAGTGGCGCCCACTCACACCAACTTAGTTGAGGTCTGTCAGCATTTCTGTTATGAACCCCTATTTTTAGGGGTTTATAACTAGTTGTAAATATTTACTCATTGCTGAAACTTGACATCCAAGGTCACATTCATAGCGCAAATATCCTTTTTCAGGTTAACTATTCTAGTGGCATTAGCTAAAAAGTAGATTTCTGATGCTGTGAACTTAGAGGGAATGAAGGGAACCTGCTTTCTAGACCCCTTGTTTTAAGGATCTTTTTAAGAATCTCAGATGTCCAGAAGAGCCAGATGAAAATGAACTTGTTTTTACAGGTTATATATGATTGATTGTGTGTTATCTGTTATCACGCTTTGTTTTCTTCCAACTCAATGTAGCATTTCACATGCCCTTTTGTTGTCTTCTAGTCTTACAATCTTCTGTCATTTGGCTGTATTGGTCAGCTTGTGTTCTGAGGAGTGTGCCAGAATCACCTGAAAATCTCTTTTACATAAGAATTTTCTCCAAGGAAAATCCTAGCTTTTGAAGCTGCCATGTGGAATGCAGGAAGATACATATTTTCTAAATGAAGATAATTTAAAAACTTTTAAAGACCTAATGAGTTCGTATGTAAGGAGTTACTGTTCAAAATCCTGACTGTTTCAGTTCTGTGGCTGAACAGAGTGACAGAGGACTGAGGACTGTAGAGCTGACGTGTAAATGTTCTTATGATGGATAATATTGTGCTCATATGTTATTGCAGAATAATCACTAAATTCTATATAAGTATTCCAAAGATTGCTAATGCTTTCAGCCCTTTCTAGTAACTCATATTTAGTGTACTGTGAAGGTTTGTTAAAGATCAGTGGCAGATACATAATTTGAACTTTGTGTAGGCTTGTTCTTTACATGAGTGTACATCTTTGGGATGCAGAATCATTCACTATTAAAACTCAGTTTAATTGTGACACTGTACTTTCAGACTGTAATACTATGATTACATTTGAGGCTTTTGTTAATACAGTCTCTGTCCTCACCACTGAAAGGAGGAGGATGTTGTTTCCTTTGACATGCTCCTTGTTGTAGAGAAGCCAATAGCCTCACAGATTTAGTTCATTTTCTGAGGATTTCAGGTGTTTTTTTGCGCTTTCCTGGCAATACTCATATTATCAGTGCTCTGTTACAACTCTGCTTGAGGCCAAGGAGAGCAAGAAAAATTTAATCAAAACCATGTAAAAGCCTAATCATTCTGGCAATGCCAAAGAGCTGCATGAGGCTCTAGAGCCACAGGCTGAATATCATTTTTCCTTATTATCACATAAATAGCTCCCTAAACACTCTTTAAAAGAAAAGGTGGGGAGGGGAGAAAGAAAAAGAGAAGGCCTGTTGTGGGATTTGAGTTTATAAAGTGGATTAAGTTCATGTGCTTTCCTCCTTTGCATGCAGTGAAGAGAAAGGTAGGTCTAGTAACTCAACAGGAAACAGGAACTTCTGATGGATATTGTATTTTCCCTAAATCTAGGTAGTTGCTAACAGCACTACCTCATTTCTTTCTATTTAATGAGGATTGTGAAGCAATGAGGTGGGACATGCTATCAAGGTGCCTACTGCTTTTGTATGACACAGCTTATCTTGCGCTAAGCAGCAGCCAACACATGCAGCCATTTCCATTTCTACATCTTCTGGGGTGGTGGGAAGATTCCTGGAACTCTTCAAGGAACCTGAGAGTACCTGTTGCTGAAGGGAGAAGAGAGCTACAGGAGGCTGTGGCTTCTAACAAGCTCTAGCAGCTGCCAGTAAGCTCTGTCAGCTACTCCTGGTCAAAAGCTACACTGAGCTTTCCTTCCAGTTATGTCCTGATGAGAGAGGGTCAGACACATGTAGGTACTGGGGAAGAGCACATGGAAGTGCAGGGCCTAGAGCACTGCTCCCAGAGACAGCCAGCAGACACAGCAAATTGCACAGCAGATGATGCAGAAGGGAGTGGGAAACTCTGCTGAGGATGGGGTTGTGCTCAACAGTGCTGGTGATGCACCACCTGGCACAGTTCCTAGGACCATCTGGAGCAGCTCTCCTGGTACATCAGAGACCTTGAGTCAGAGCTAGCTCCAGAACTCTAGCTAGGCTGTAGAGATAATGGTCTTTTCTGCAGGAGGTGTGCTGTGTCAGAGGGTTTGTGTTACCAATATAGAAGATGCAGGAAGATGTCAACAAACTGCCAACATCTTCTCAGGGTATTAGTTTCCCGAGATTCGGGTGGTTGAGAGTTTTTTGCCCTCTACGTGAGCCTGAGCCAGATGCAAAAACAAAACGGAATCTTCAGGTTCTTGTTCTTCAAGGTCTTTTGCTTTGTTTATTATTCTTATCTTCCAATTTGCTCTGTGCCCTGCCAAGATCTTCACAGCAGCTCGGGTGACAGGCGACTCCCCCTCCGACAGGGCGTCGTTACCTCTTATACCAATTATTATTCTATCTATTATTTACAGTTACATGCCAATATGGTCATCTCTACTCTGACCCAGTCTCCTTAAACTACTTTGTGCCACCATCACAGCAGAAGATGGAGACGAAGAAGAAGAAAAAGAACCCCGGGCACTGCCCAAAACCCTCCATCTTCTCCCCATTCACCTCCATTCTAAAAATCCAAACCTACAGAATTTTCCGCCCTGTGATGAGCTACCCTCCTGCCTTTCACATTTTGTGACTTGCAATTCCTCTCTCAGAGTTAGAAGCTTTTCCCATGGACTGAAGTCAAAGGCAGTGTCTTCCTGGGCTCTGTGCCAGGGTCTCCAACTCCCCTGTACATATCCCATACCCCACTGTACAGGTATCAAACCCTCTTGCTCAGGCCCCAGACATCTCTGCCGAGGTCCCTGACCTTCCAGGGCATCCCTTTGGCTGCCCTGGACTCCAACAACATCTCTAGATCAAATGAGTAAGAGGTCACTTGGATCTTCTCTAAGACCCTGCAAGTACAAGAGCATGAATTCCCAGCCACACCAAAGGAGGAGCAGGGAGAGTCAGTGCTAATTGGGCTGGGAAACTGGGGGGGAGTCCTGTGATGACAAAAGCTGGAAGCTGGTAAGTTTTGGCACTGGGAGAAAGATTTCTGTTCCATCTGCAAATCTGCAACAATATCAGTGCCAAGTATTTGAATTCCATTAGTCATGTAGGAACTTTGTAATAGTTTTCCAGAAAGTGTGGTCCAATACTAGAACAGGTCATCCAGATGTGTTGTGGAATCTTCATCCTTGGAGACGTCCACAATACCTTGGAGAAGGCCTGAACAAGAGAGTGTAACTTCAGGTCTTGACCATGTTCTAGATGCTGCTCTGGACCAGATAACCTTCAGAGGCCTTTCCAGCAGGAGTTATGAAAATTTTATGACAATGTTACATAAGCAAAAGCATTTCCAGGCCTTAATAATTCTTGATAAGTGTGTTAAACTGTAAACAAGAAAGCAAAGACCCACTTTTTGCATGTCGTAAAGGCAACTTAGCTCACTCCTCCAAGGCCCTGTAGCCATGTTGGAGCCAGTGTTATGCTTTGCATTTTCCATAAAAATGTAGTTTTAGAATAAGGCACAAAGTTCAGGGACATTGAGGCCACAGTACGTATTCACACTTGTCTGGTTCTGAAGTGTGCCATCCTATGGTAAACTCTGTATTTCATTTTACAGTAGAAATGACTGGATTACAATTATTAATGAAAATTCAGAAAGTCTTAATAAAAAAGGTGCCATCCACGTCCACAGATGAAAGTGGGGAGAGCACATTTTAAAAAGGATCCTTTAAGAGGAATAAGGAAAATATAGTACTTCGTTTGATTGAATCTAGTTTGAGTCAATCTAGTTTTGTTGTGATAGACCTTGCTTTTGCCCATGCTTTTGGAATCCTGGAATCCTGGGCTTTCTTACATTGCTGTAAAACATGAACAAGTTATTTGTCACGTGAAGATCCATTTCTGCTAGGTATATTCTCTGTCATCTGACTTTGTTGTCCCTTAGAGCTGAGCTATGATGACAGTTTCATATGAACAACCTCAAAATACTTCTTCCTCCATGCCACTTGTCTGTGGGACAGGAATTGTCTCCCAGGCAGGGCTTCCACTGGAGTTTTTGATTCCCCATAGGCTTCATCTTCTCAAGACTCAAACCAAGAAGAGAGCAGAGCTAGGCTGTTGGGCTGATAAATAGTAGAGCTCATTGCAGAGCTCCACAAATGTAGGTAAGAGCTGGTTTGCACATAGGAGCTGCTGTCCAAGTTACCAACTGCCTTGCTGAGGAACAGTCCATGTATTTGAGTATGGGTCTTATTGTGGGAAAAAAGACAATGTTTCATCCCCAAATACTACTCTGTTTTACATAAAATGGATGGGTAAAATTCCTAACTTGTATTGTTGTTTTCTTTTCATGACTTCCTTCCAGGTATCACTGCCCAGTGCCTAAAATTTTCTATGTCCAATTAACTGTTGGCAACAGTGAGTTTTTTGGTGAAGGAAAGACTCGTCAAGCTGCTAGACATAATGCTGCAATGAAGGCCCTTCAAGCTCTTCAGAATGAGCCTATTCCAGAAAAATTACCTCAGGTCTGTGCTTCAGGAAACTTCTTTTTTTTAAAAATAACTTGCTTTTTCACTGCTATGTCCTTAAGTGGCATATATTGCTGCTTAAAAATTTAGATGTTGTGTCATATTTTAAAAAGCATTGAACAGAAAAATTATTCTCAGAATAATCTTTCTAAATTGAAAGCAAAAATATAATAACATTTCCCAGTCAAAGAAGCCAAGTACTTGCAAGACCTCTGGGAGCAGCTGAAGACCACTTGGGATACTGTTGGTTCTCAATAGCAAGTGTGTGTTAGTTGGAAACTAAATTGAATCCTCAGTCAAGTAAATCTCTGTGGCTTGGTTATTCTGAGGTTAAGGGGCACTGGTTGCAGGTTAATCATGAAAAACACCTCTGTCACTTCATGGGTTAGAGCTGTAGGTGACTGGAGAGGCCTGGAGGTAACACTTTGCCAAGATCATGATGGAGGGAGTACAAAGTGTTGTACTGTGTAGAGCTGAGTGTAACTCTCCAGAGAATTGGAGACTGGTTGAAATAGGGTTTAAGGGCTTCATGGTGCCAAGGTTCAGGCTCCTCCCTGCTGCTACCCATGGGAAATGCACACAGCGCATTCAGTGGTGGGGTGTGCTCTCCCCATGGGACATGATCCATCCTAGTAAAACTGTATTTCCTTCAGCAAAACTGACCAGTTTAGTTATCTATGGAAGATGATTGATTCATTGCTCCTCAAACATTGGGCATGGACCAGAGCCAGTACACATCATACTCTGACTGGCCTCAATTACATTATGAGTTGAGCTTTCCTCCCCAGTCACTGACAGTGTGTTCCTGAGGGAGCAAGGACAGACCTGCTGGTACCCATCTAGTCATCTCATTAGTAACTCAAGTGAACTTGACTGGAATGGGATCCATGGAATATAGCACAGTAGTTACTTGCATAGGTCTATCTTTTGGCTTTCATGGCCATCCTTAATGCAGCCTTCTGTGTATTCTTCTATTTCAAGCTATCCTTTCTTTCTTTTATTAGAAAAAACTTAATTAAGGGTAAAATCTTTTATCCATATTAAACCACTGAAAAGGGGTATTGCCATCGTAATACCTAATTGCACAAATGTGTAGAAGAGCATAAGGTGAGCAGCAGCAAGAAGCAATCAGCCAACAGGGCAGGGCTGCTGGTGAATGTGCTTTCACAAAGAGCTATTGTGTGTCTGCCAAAGCACCTCTGCTATCTCATAGATTTGAGGCTAAGAAAGGCGTTACAATTAAATTGTCACTTGTGGGAATGAGGATCAAATTTAAATCCAAAGTGCCTGAGACACTCCTGAACATATTTTATCTTCCTAAGGCTTGAAACTTTATTGCTCAGTACTAAGGTCTAAGCCTTGATCCTCCCTTTTCTCCACTCACTGTTAGGTTCTCTACTATGTTTGGTGAAAAAATATGCAGGGAGTTAAACTGTAAGGGCAGAAGCGACAATGAGGGATTTTCTGGACAGATGTGTTTGTATTAATCATGAAAATTTAAACTGTAGTTTCTAGTTAGGCTATACATATCTGGTTAAACTAGACTACAGGTAGAAAACCTAAACATTCTTGTCTTGAAGGCTTGCTGACAGTCCAGTGGGCATTATATTATTTTTTGTAAATTATGCCAGTGTTTGATTATTCTCCATTTCAAAGATAATTTGTGAGGTATTTCATTTAGAATGCACTTAGCTTCATTTCCTATTTAATTGGTATTTTCTTATGTTTGCTAAATGTAACCAACAGATATCAAAAATCTCTCCCACATGTACATTTACATTTTTAAGTATTTTTGAATCTTTTTATAGAACTCATTGTTTTCATAGTGTATCAGTGCTAAGTTGTTTTTGCCAATCAGTAGTTCATTGTTTGGGCTTTCTTTTTGCCAAGTTTTTAGATTATCAGTGTCCTGTATAAAGCACAAACTTAACTGACTACCATACCAAGTAATATTCTCACTAAGGTTTTTTACAGAATAGTAGTATCCCATTCTTTATAACCCCAGATTTTTTTTACTTTTAAATATTGTCCTTTTAACTCTGCTGATCTTTCTCAGTGAACCTAATCAATGAACCTAATCAGTTTGCCTGTCCTGTAAGTAATGATCTACATTCTTGATTTCAGTGGTACTTTACATTTCATTATATGAAATGAGCTAGAGGTCCTACATAATTTCATTGTAACTACCCTTGTTATTGTTTTGAACAGCACCCTTTTTTTTCTGGAGGTTCTATAAACTTTGTAATATTTTTGTTTTGTATTTAGCTCCAGATCAATGTCACGCATGTAAATAGCTTTTTTCAGAATCAAAATTTTGCAACAATTTAATGAGACAAAAGGTGCTTCGTGTCTTCATGCTTCAGATGGGTGCTGGATTTTTGGCCCTGTGTTATCTTAAAAAGTAATATATTAAGAATTAAAAAGGTAGATAAAAGATGGATCAATTTCATTTTAATGTGAAGAACCGAGTGCTTTTTAAATGTTTTCGAACTGTGGTATCTGGATTTTGTAGCTATGCTGGTGGCTGAAGATTTGGATCAGACTTTGTTATGTAAGATGGGAGCTCTGCAGGAATCCACCTAATTCAGCCCAAGTGTCTTTGATGTTTACCTCCACTAATAAAAAATTAGGAGCCTGGCCAAGGTTACATGGTTGTTGAGAGATCCCAGTTTGAAGTATTTCAGAGCTTTGCAGTTTGAAAGTAGCTGGAAGTGAAGCCTCTGAGTACTAAGGAAATGGGGCCCGGGAGACAAACACCAAAGGCAGTAGTTGCAAAAGGCAAAACTCCGACTGATCCTGGTGCTGATGGTTGTGTGAGAAAATTTAGATTTACCTGAAGAGTAAAGCAAAGCTGAATTTTAGGCAGAATGTTTCATGTGCCTTTCGTTTTTTTATCTCTTTGCCTCTCTGTTTGTTATGTTCCTATGGATAAATAAATAATGTTCTGTGTTGAGCAAGCTGTTCTCTGTCACTACCTTTTCACACTGGTCATAACTCCCAGAGGGAAGTTGATGGAGGGGCCATTAACCAGCTGGACCTGCTGAGGACACCTGTAACCTGGTGACCCAGTCAGAGTGTGGGGGTGATTGACTGAATTTCTTCTGAGAGAAGTGCAATCTTCTGTGCTTTCCAAGAAGTACAGATTTCTTCCTTGCTAAGAAGGGGTACCCACAGAGAGCCTGACAAATGGGTCAAAGGATCTGTTTGATCCTCATGCTTGACACAAGTGTGTACTCAAACAATTGTTATCCATGTCATTAATAAGACTAACATCCCTAGACACTATTTTGCTGTTTATAATTAATTTATAAATTAATGTGTATGTGTTCCTTTGTTATGAAACATAAGCACAATATATATGGCTTCAGTCAGCAGGTGTCTGATAATGGGGTGCTGAGATGGATGTACAAATGCTGATTTACAGCCTGACAGGATAAACTGGGGGGAGAAGGATATTATATTTTGTTTATCTTCTAAGAATTGTAGTATGATTATGTATGCATCATTTTCAGAATGGAGAAACAGGAAAAGAATCAGAAGAAGATAAAGATGCAAACAAATCTGAGATCAGCATAGTGTTTGAAATTGCTTTGAAGCGCAATATACCTGTCACTTTTGAGGTATGTGTTACATTTTTTTCTGTGTTACATATTTATCTTGCTAAGAAAGTTTTACAAAAAGGTACCACTAAAACTCAACAGAGATAATATTCATATATGCAAAATATGAATTTCATATTCTTGGAAATTACAAAAAAAATTGTCAGTGTATCAAAGACAATGACTTCTTACTGGTAAAATAGATGCTCTTTCAGAGCTTTTAGAGATATAATATTTGGTTGCAAACACTTGGATGGCAGAAAGACAGTTAAACCATCTTCTGTACAGAGCTGTGGGATTAGAATCTGTTGGCACTCTCAATTTGATTTGAAAGTAATCTTCAAAAGAGTTAGCCAAAGTCTTTGCTTTAACTGTTGGCTTTCATACACTAGAAGAGTTCCAATGGAAACATTTCACCTTCAGTGTGCTATTTTCAGAAAGTCATGAGTATCTTCCACTCTGATTCTGTTTCACTTCTCTATTTCTACTTAAGCTTTCACAGGTTTTTTTGTTTATTTCATATGATTTTATCTATGAACCCACTTCTGACACCTTTGTTTACCTGAAGCAATAAAGAGCATTTGGAATAGGTCCAGTGTTATCAATGAAGTGGGAGAATGAGTGATACTAGCAGGAATTTTTTTCTGATGAGAAAGTTCTTACAAAACCTTGTTGTACAAATCTAACATCATCTGCAAGCACCAGATTTTCAAGCTGTTTTTTTTTTTTTTCTTCTTTTTTTAATGCAGAAAATGCTAATGTAAGTGGCCTTATATGCTTTTATTTTTCTGCATTTCGTTTTACATTTGAACTGAATCTGCATGAAAGACATGGATAGTGCTTATACTGGTGATGATTATTTTCTCCAGTGCTTTTTCCTTTTAAAGTATAGGTGTGTATTTGCATGTGAAAAGAATCAAAACTCCTAAGCTGTGGCATGCCTTACAGTGTGCTGTATGCATTTTACTGACATGTTTGGTCCACGTCCCTGAATTGGCCAACATCAAATAAGCTATTTAGACCTTCTTAGAAATCTGAGATCTCTCAGAAGGTAGGTAAGAAAGACAAAGAATATTGTTCATGACTAAGGAATTCCTTGGTATGGCAAAACCATATATGCTTCATATGTGTGGTCTATGTGATATGGGCTAATTAGAACATTAAGAGAATGTAAAATCTAGAGGATAAAACTGGGGTGTCTGGGGTTGTTGGTGTATCAGTTTGCCACTACATGCCAATCACCTAACTCTTAGCTAAGAGCAGACATAATGGCAGACATGCTTGTGTTTCAAAAAGGAAGCTCATCATTAATGTCTCAGTTTTCAAACATTGTTTTCTACCTCAAACGTTTAAAAATATTTGGAATAGTTCCATACCAATCAATGCACTAAATTGTAAGGGGATGTATGGTCACTGGTCACAGAGGAGCTTGGAAGTTGTAAAGAAAAGTGCTTTGAATGTCTTCTTCATTCCTGTTTGAGCTTATTAAAGGGAGAGCATTTGGTAAGGAGACAGTGAAGGCAGGGAAAAATCTAATGTGTCACTTGCTAAAGAATGTTAGCAACATTGAAAAAAGACAGTTTCTTGCTGTCCTGACAAGTTTTGTGTTATTTCCTGCCTTTAAATCTAAGTATAGGTGACATTCTCAAATAGAGTTTTGATTGAACCTGGTTCTGGCTTACTTTTCAATAAAACTGCTAAGCAATTCTGGATAATCCCTTGGATCTGATGTTTCTAATAGGATTTTATTTACTAATAGTCTTGTGTTATTCCAGGCAGGCATCAAAGCTTTTTCTAGCTTTTATTTTGTGTGTGGTAGCTATAAAATGATCTGCCTTTTCTTCATCTGACAAAGCTTTAGCCAATGTTCCAGCAGTGCTGGGTTATGCAACAAAATAATGGTCATAAATATATATAAAGTTTCATGTAAACGTGTCCTCAGAATTACACGAGGGGTGAACAGTCCTGTGTCATGTAATGTGGCTAATTTTAATTGTCTAGGAACTTCAGGATGAGTTTAAAAAACTTTCTATCTATTCAGTTGTTAAACAAAAACATTCAATTGTAACAAAGAACAAGCTTTACTCCATACTTGTCACTGGTGCATTCTTAGCTAACTTTGATTCTTCAACTTTTAAGTCAAAATGCAACTGCTGTAAGGCATTTGTGGGGTTCCCAATGAACAGTTTTTAAAGATGACTACAAAAGTATTTGCTGTAGGAATTGTTAGAGTAGCTGTAGAATGGTCATTTCTCTTCTTATTCCTGCCTTGACAGTAGGCTAAAATCTTGCTTTTTGCTTTTTTTTCCAATATATATGTTTTTTATTCCTTATTTGTCAGTAAGGAATAGATGAGCCTAGAAGACTTAACTGAGATCAACAGCTTCAGATAGTAGAAGACGTTGGGGTGTTTCAGATTGCCATTTTATTTTCAAGATTTTTCCTTGGATTGCAGTGTTATTTCTTTAGAATAGCAAATATAATATATATATATTTTTTTTCATTCTCAGTGTCAGGAGTGAAGGCATAGAGTGCCTGAACAGGCATATTTTTTGCCCCTCCATCCCTGTCCAGTGTTCTGCTGAAAAGTGTTCTTAGGTCCCAGTCTTATCACAGTAAGACAGAGATTCTGCATTTTGATCCAGGGACAGGTCAAATTGCAGACGCTGGGAGAGTAGTTCTCATCAGGAAGTTTCACACCTATCTGGCTTCTACTGTCCTGGGGATTGAGGCTTTGAATGACTGACTACTGAGTAACTCTTAGTTGGGTTTTGCAGATTGGTTACCCTTCTCACTGCAGTTTTACACTTCGACATTCAGACTCTTCCTTTTTCTTTAATTTTTTTTTAATTTTTTTTAAAAAATTATTTCTGTAACTGGTAAAATCTGATGTATTTGCCTGCACAAGCTCCTGGAAATACATTGATATTTTAAAATCTTATAAGTAACCATGTATTCATAGATGTAGGTGACATGAGATTTTTGATCTGATTTTTGTCTCCTCTAGTTTTGGGGTTTTTTTTAATGTATGTTTAGTCTTGTCCTAATCTTTCGAATTTCCTACCTGGCATCTCATTAATAATTAAACCAGTGTTACTCTTTCTCTGTAATCATACTTCTGTTTTTCATTTGTCAGCATGATTCATTAAGTTGAGCCAAATTCATTCTTGATGTAACTTGACCTTAGATGTGTTTTGGCCCCATGTGTTTTCTCTTGCTGTAATTATTCCTTAAATCCATGGAATAGAAAAAGAAAAGTGTATTGAACTGTCATGCTTAATCAAATTCTCAGCTTTAAATTAGCCATGATTAGGTCCACAGGTCGTATCTTTCAACTGAGGAAATAGTTTAATGTCCTAATGTGTATGGGGTTCTTAGATAGCAAAGGCTGAATTTCTTTTAGTGATTTCTGTCCCAAGGCTCACAGCACAACTGTTTGAAATCATATGGAATAAAAAGATCTGAAATCTGGGGTTAACCAAAAATGTTGTTAGGTAAATATTTTTTTGCTTAATTACCGAATTTGAATGTTTAGCTTGATCCAGATCCCATCTGAATCCTATGGGGTTCATTCCATTGACAGTACAGACTTTTTTCCATTTACACACTAACAAAGATACAGTTTTTAATGTTTTCCAGTCAATTATTTACCCCGTGTCACATACTTAAAATTTAAATGATGAAAAACACACCAGAATGCATTCGTTTTATATTAAGAAATATGTTTTTGTGTGTATGAAAATATAATCTGGTTTGGTATTAACATTCTTTCTCTCATATATATAATCTGTGTGTGTGCATTTATATAAATATGAGAAAACTTATATAAACTAATATTTTAGGAACTCAGCAATTATATTTCTTAACCAAGTTATTTTTTCCTTTTTCATCTGGTCAGTATAGACATTCTTATATATTTTATTAGTACGTTATATTGCATGTAAAGACAAACACCTATATAATAGTATTAGTAGAACCACAGAAACATTAAGAACCTTAGTAAGGTTAATTTAGCTATATTTTACAGCAGGAGTGTTGTAATGCTTGGATAACAAAATACAGGGATGGTTTGAGATAGTGTAAAATAGAGTGGGAAATGCTGCAGTGTGATGAGGTGCTCAGCATGGATACAGAGCCAGACTGTATGTGAGAGGAGATCCTGGCACGGGGCTCATCCCAGCTCTGGTGCAGGCAGTGCAGCATCCTGGGGCTCAGCGTGGCTCAGTGCATTGAAAGAAAACACTGCTGCTCCTCATGTGATCAAGCATTAGTGGGCAACTTTCAAGTGAGGCAGTGTTGGAAACACTTCTGAAATTAATACCTGGAATCTTAGAGTGGGAACACTCCTGGGCTACAACAGAAAAATCCCATTCTGGCATAGATGTCATCTTATTCTGGGAAAATGGGCAAAGTTGTCTGTTAATTTTAATTTTGTGTCTTTTTATTGATATATTCTGTGGTAATTGTATTTGCTGGGTGAAGTTGCCGCAAAAGAGAACTTAAAAAAAGAAATACAAGCCTAAGGAGACCTCATTACAGTGCGACAGCAAAACTAAATAATGCAAGGGACATGACCTTGATAAAAAGAACTTTAATACAAAACATGTTGTAATAATGTTAAGATTGAAGGTTTGAGCACATTGAAACTATAGTTATTACACAAAGAAGGCCCTGGTACTTTTACCTAGTTCCATTTCCCCTTCCTCCTCAACCTAAAGAGACATTACTCTTCTTCAACAAATGGTTTGATATAATCCCATCAAATGAAAAAAAATTATATTGATTTTGAAGATATTATAAAGAGATGCCTGTCAGATACTCTAATGTCTCCTTATACATATTACATATAACAAAGATTAAATTAGGTAGCTGCTTCCGCCCATCAAACAAAATAACTGAACCTTTTCCCAAATGAGGTCTCTTAATTCCTGATAGACATTGTCCAGACCAGTAAATGGGGTGTGCATACATGAAGAGATGACTATCCTAGCACTTGCAGTGCTGTGATTTGTGGGTGAATACATCCTAGCATCAGCCTTCTAAAAGGAGGGATGTGTGTGTGTGTATGTAAAAATGAAGACAGAAAAACAACTAAAGGAAGGTACAGCATTCAGAACTTAATTTCTTTCCACAATACTGTACCTTGTTGTAGTGAAGTACTTCAAATGGGTTTTTTGCTGTCATCCTAAATGTGTTTGGAATGGAATGAATAAATGATTTTTTCCAGAAGTGATTTTTGTGCAAGCTATGGTGGCTCTTCTGGTAATTCTTTTCAGTACTGTTGGGAGAAACAGCTGAGAGTCATGGATGTAAGAACATGTCAGCTTTTTAAATGTATGGGATATTGCTCTGAGCTGTGTACTCCGGCAAGGCAAGAGTTGAGAGCAGGCATCCTGCCTGCACCTACTGAGACTGAAGTTTGGGATTATGAACATCCAATGGTTTAATCATAATAGAAAAAATATTACAAACAGGTTGAGGTAATGCCAAATTAATACAGTTTTGAATATGTTTTGTATAAAGAAATAATCAAAGCCTGGTAGACCTTCATGGATTTAATTGCTTTAGTATGTGAAGCACCTTGAAAAGGAAAAACCCATCAGCCTTGGTTTAAGTATGCATAATTGTGGTATATTGTGTTATTCTATAAATCTTTAAAAATGTAGATCTGCTCTTACTTTTTGTGAAACGCTAAATACGGTGGTTAGATTTGCTTTATCTAACTAGTCTTATTTTTCTGTCCTCAAACCTTCTACTGTCATTAATACTCATCCAAGTTCTATGAAAACCCATCGAATGCCTTCAGTTACCAGGAAAACTGGACGAGTAATCAGTTCATTGCAGAGATAACAAACATTAAGTTGTCTTCTTGTAAGGTTTTGACTCAGTGTTACTTTCTCTTAAAAGGTGATTAAAGAAAGTGGACCTCCTCACATGAAGAGCTTTGTTACACGAGTTACAGTAGGAGAATTCACTGCAGAAGGAGAAGGCAACAGTAAGAAACTCTCAAAGAAACGTGCTGCAATGGCTGTCCTACAAGAACTTAAGAAACTTCCTCCTCTTCCTGTGATTGAAAAGCCAAAACTTTACTTTAAAAAGCGTCCAAAAACAATATTGAAGGTATGTGTCCACCTTTGACACAATTAAGTATGTTTGCTTAGAAAGTAACAGTCAGGTTTAAAATCAAAAAAGGCTTATTTGTCGCTTTCTGTCAATATTGTTACAGTTGCTTGTTACTGTCAATATTGTTACTAGGTTGCCTGTGCTAATATACCTGGGCTATTTTTAAATCCTGAGAATGCTGTGGAATTCTCAAACAGAATGGCTTGTAAATAGCTCACATCACTGAGTCTTCAAGTTCAAGTTAGTGGAGGATCAAGCCCTCCAAGCAGCTCTGTCCAGCCATGTGAAGTTTTAGCATCATCTCCTCAGATAATCCCTTTTAGCATATCTAGTGGTTCTCTCACCTCCTCAGTTTGAAGAGGGAGAGAGTTACATGAATTAGTAAATTAATGGGCTGCAACTTCAGTGCTTCAGTACTTTACTAAAAGTTTGACCATTAGAAATCAGTATACTCGGGATTCAAAGTGCAGTTCTGACATAGCCACCAGAAAACCACTTTAAAATAAGAAAATACTTTGGAGAGTGCAAAAATGGATTTAGAAAATGTACAAAAGACTTATTGTCACCTTCCTCTTTTCATTTGCCTTCAATACAGAAGAAGTGATTTTTCAGGAAAACCTAGATTAATTATATACCTGTCTTGTACTAAATTCCTGGGGATCTCATTCTCAGAAACGTATATAAAAAAATGGGCAGGAAAATTATTTTATGGAAAACCATCAGCATTGATGCAGCTTTAAAGCTGGAAGATTGGAAAAGTCTTTTGGCTTTGGTGTTCACCAAACATGTTGGAAAATTTTTCTCAAGAAAGACTCTAAGGGTATAATAATGAAAAAAATCTCCTGTATTACCATATACCATTTGCCATTATGAACTTAAATTTAATTATACACAGTTGGCCTTGTTAGAAAGAGACAATAATTGTCAAAATAAGCTGGATATATAGATGGTTTTTATTTTTTGAATAGCCAGACTTCTGAAATGCTTTCAATGTGCCCATTTCTTTCAATTTAACGTGCATGTGTTTTGAGCATCAAAAAAAATGGCAACAATAACTTCTTTTTATTTGTATATATATTTATGAAGCTGTATCTTATGGCCTGCTCTTTATTTAGCCTGCTCTGCATTTTGTCTCTGCCTGGCTTCTTGCCCACACAGCTGCCCTTGTGTATGACATTGTCTTAGCTCTTTCACCTACATCTTCTCTAACAACTTCAGCAGTTACACTATGTAGGATTTTCTGCACAGCTTTCTAAATATAATATCCCTCTCTGGTGTTTGCCTTGGGTTGCTGATCATTTCTTCAGGTTCCTGAACACTTGTTTGTTATTTGAGAAGCTCAAGCAAGCATGAGTGCTCATCTTCTCTTAGCCTGCAAATAGTTTCATAAAAGGGAAATAGCTTCATAACACAAAAAATGCTACATTCAAATGCCATTTACATTTGCAAGTGCATTCTTGGTGTTATCCTATATAAATCAGTTAAGTACGACTTCAGATGAATTTTTGTGGGTCTCAATTTCTTCTTAAAGTCTACAAACAAATATTTTCATAACTATGTGCTTTGAAAGAGCATTTGCTGTGTGAGCAATAATTCATTAAAAGAATTTCAGAGCTTGAGAGTTTTCAAGGACTGTAGTTTTTCCCGCCTGTGTAATCTTGGACAGACCACTTTGTCAGTCCTTTTGTTTCCCTGGCATGAGATCAATTCCCCCACCAACCATACTTTTTGACATGTTATTGTGAGGATTATAGCCTGTTAAGCATTTGAAATACTTTATGCGTGGTTCACCATAAGCAACAATTCTAGCCTTTCACTTCACAGAAGTATTTTGAGGTTAAATTGATACAACACACAGAATAAACCCTCTGCACCTTTACTTGCAAGTTGCACTGTAGGATGGAAGGCCTGGAGTGCTGAGAAAGAAAACGGGAAGGCTGAAAAAGGAAGCTTCCTTATGTATGGCAAATGGTTTTTGTCCCTGTGAAAATCCCACATTTTCTCAGTGTATTCCATGTTCCAGCATTGTGGCAACCTATTTTAAAGGATTAGGGGGAATAGTCCTAGAAACAGGGCAATAAGATATAACTGACTAGTGAATCTGCTGATTTTCTTCCATCCTTATGCAGACCTCCATAGATAGGAGAGGCTTTTTGTAGCTTGCAAATGCAAGGTATGCACACTACCTGCAACAATGGCAGACAGTTTATTTCCACAGCTTTGAGCTGAGGACTCTTATCTTTTGCCTCATGATCAAAAAATGGAAAATAAGATACTTCTTATCCTCTCAAAGGGAGTATTACAAAAGAGAGAATCCTAATAAATGTTTTATTGAAGCAGTATAGTTGTTATAGGGATGTATACTGAAATAATGGATCTTTCTTTTAAACCTGGTTTAGACTGGACCAGAATATGGTCAAGGAATGAATCCCATCAGTCGCTTGGCTCAGATCCAACAGGCCAAAAAGGAGAAGGAGCCAGAGTATGTTCTTCTTTCAGAGAGAGGAATGCCTCGCCGTCGAGAATTTGTTATGCAGGTATCATTTGCTGTCATGTTGGAGATAATGGCCTTACTGTGTTTCATTCAAACTCAAGCAAAATGGTGGCATAATATGAAGTGAATCTCCTTCTGTTTAGCTTTTTGCCTTGCTGTCAGATATACAAGAATTGTATGAAATACAGTATCAGAAAGCCCATCTAAACTTTCTTCTTTCTCTTAGTGAAACAAATGACAATTGAATTATGTTCTCTCTAGATGCTTTTCTTGTGTTTTGCATTATTTTATACTCTCATTTTTATTTCACCTGATTGTTATTGTCTTTTCTCCTGATGTTTCATTATTTATTTACTTTTACTTGTCTTTAAAGAAAAATAAAATTGGGCTGATGCTGATCCAAGGATTCCAGCAATACCTAGTATTCTGAAATGTGGGTATTAATATCTCCATATTACCAGGCATTTTGGCTTTAAAAAATAGTGTTGTAATTTTTTTCAGATTTCCAGTTTCTTGGTGACTTTGTTTATCTCTGAAATACAACCAAAAAAGCCAATCACATATTTTAGACTGTCCTCTGACTGGACCTAATACTGAAACAGTAGATCATTAAAATTCCTTTCAAATTTAAATTAAGAACATGTACAAAGATTTGGTATAACTGTGATATTTTGTTAGATAGCACAACAGCAGGTTGAGAAAGATTAGAAACAGGAAAGGATTCTGTATTCTTGTGTTTTCACTCAAGGTAATTTTGTGCCGGAACAACTCAGAACAGCATACCTCAGCATGTTTTGACTTGTTGTCCAGAAACCACACCAAAATGTCACTTCTAATCACAAGCAAAATTTATGATGTTCCAGCACCTCCTTCTCCAGAAAATTAGTTATGTTTTCACTTAAATCTCTAAGTTCCTCCTTCATGTCTATGAAGATAAGCTAGTAATCTTAATTTTCTTGGACTTCACTGGTCTTTCTTCATGATTTATTATTTTTCTCTCCAAAGGAAAAGAAAGTATTGTGTTCCTTTTGTAGCAGAATCTTTTTTTCTTTTTTTTTAAATATAAATTTGGATTTCAAACATTTTATGAGACCTGAAAGTATTTGAAAAAGAGTAATCCTGTCACAGAAAATCTCATTTCCCATGCTTAGACCCCCATGGGACTGTCTACAGTTGGTAGTTGTTGTGTGAGGCCTCAGAAGAACAGTGTAACATAGCCCAGTATTAGGAAGATGGGCTGGAAGTTTAGTTTTCTGTTGGAGGAGTGTCAATAATGGCAAAGTCTTTGGTTTGTGTAAAAAAGGAATCTTAAAAGCAGTGAATATGTGGAAGATTCCTGTATCTAATAAGAAAGAGTTAAAGAAACTCCATAGAGCAGTTGCTTTGTTACAAATACTTTTAAACTCCATTTTCACCTTTTTGTAATCTTTTTACACTAAAATTATTCTGCAACTTATCCCACCTTCAGGAAGTCTCAGTGGATTCATTATGACATGCAGAAAACCTTATCAGAATAAAAAACCTTTGTATAAACTACTTAAACCATGTTTTCATTTAATTTAATTGAATGTGGAAGTAAAATATCCAGAGATAATATGTTCATTTTTATCTGTCACACAAAGAGCAAGTTTAGATGTGATGAAATGGATCCAATTACTTGTCCTGGCTACTAGATAAACAGAAGAAAACCTCTGATGACATTAGTTGGTGTTCTGTTCCCAAAGTTAATTTCAGAAAGCTCTTTCTCTTTGTAGTCAGGCCTTTAATCCTTGATAGAGGTTATAATAATAGCTAAACCAGTTTTACAGGTTTGAGAAATAACAACACATTGATTTATTGTGAGCTATGTTATAAATTATCTTTTTGTCTTGTCCCATTAAAGTCCCTCAATTTTATTACGTATAAACTGGTAGCAGATTGGCTATTTTCTAATTGTTATTGTGAATTGCATAGAAGATAAGGTTTATATTTCAAGATTATTAATATTTTTGGCTTGGGTAGACAAATCTTTTTTGTTTAATGATGTATATATATATATGTACTTTGAAGAGATATTAATGAATATTATTTATTTACATCCTCTTAATATTTAGAATTAAGAATTATTTGTGTAAAGAAGAATTTAAACTTTTAGGAAAATACATAGATGGTAAATTGAGGAAAGGGAAGAATTATTGAATGACATAAACTACTGAATATCATTTATTCTTTATTTAGCATTTATATGCCTTTTCTTTTAATTTTTTTAAAGCTCCTTCCAAACTGTTTCAGGTCTTTGACCTTTGGGGTTTTTTTGTTCAGATCACCTTGACGATTTTATTATTTTTATTTGATTTTGATTTCCTTTTTTTGACATGGTTTTTAAAACTGTGCACTGTTTTAAGACACAATTTGGTAAATAGAAGGGCTTAAGGGACTGAGCAAAACACACCCATCAAAGAGCTATGAATATTGCCTAAATGAATAGCAGTGGGAGTGCTCATGTCACAAACCAGACACATACAGCTCCAAGAGTTCTAAGGATGGTACCAAAGCCAAGGATTAAGCTGGAGCCACACATTTTGTGGATATCCATTGCCTACAGTTTGTCCTTATTTTGGGGTTTTAATTTCTCCTAGTGTTATGAAAGGCAGCATGTTTGTCAGAAGCCCTTTGTACTGTACACACACAAGTCCACTGAGGAGCCTTCTTTCCAAGGACTGTTTGGATCAAAGCTTGTCAGGTGTAAGCAGTTCCAGCCCCTGCATTCCTTTCAGTGCAACAAAGTGGAAGGAGTGCAAATATGATTTTCATCCTTCTTTAGAAACCACTCTCGCTAAATCTCCAGTCTGTTTGTCTCTCCATTGTTCTGGGGATGATGCAGGGCGCTGCTGCAGGCAACACTCCTTCCTACAAGAAAGAGGAAGCACAGACCCTGGGGAAGTTCCAGTGTTAACAGAGTGGGGGAGAGGTGCATGAGGGAGAATTGGGGTGGTGGAAGAGAGAGGCAACACTATGTGCACTGAGTAAAAAAATGTAGATCTTGGGTATGAGTTTGGTGGTCTTTTGAAAAATCTAAACAAGCCCTTCTAAGTGAATACTGTAGTCCCCTTTTGCACTACTGTAGCTTTTTCAAGATCTCATCTTCATCAAAAGAGCTGACAGCTGTTGATAGATCAGCAAAAGTATTTTATGGTGATGTTATGGCGTCTTGCATTTTCATGATTATGATCAATATTTTCTTTTTAAGGTAAAAGTAGGCAATGACACTACTACTGGAACAGGCCCAAACAAGAAAATAGCTAAAAGAAATGCAGCAGAAGCAATGTTGCTACAGCTGGGATACAAAGCCTCTACTCCTCTTCAAGACCAGACAGAAAAGGTGAGAACCAATTGTTGTGATGCCCACACTTTACCCTAGATTTTTAAGCTGTATCAGCTGATCACTTAGTAAGACCGGAAGCTTAAGCTTGTGCACACCCTGTTTTAGGGAGTTGCTTGTCACAGATTAGCCTTTGCTTATCTACAGCTCTACAGCTACACCTAGTAGTAAGTGCAGCCTCTGCTCCTGTGAGAGTAATTAGGAACAGAAACACAGTTTCACAGAACAGTGTGTGTGCAAAAGTGTACATGTGATCCATGCACATATTTCTACTTACAAATCAGGATGAATGTGCCTCTTGCTTTTATTCCATTTTGAGCATCCATGAGAGCCCAGGGGAACAGAAAGAACAGAAAAGAACAACGTTAGTAATTTCCATATATGAAGTAGTAGTCAATGTTTATCTTCCCATTGCACGTGCACTAAAAGCATTACAGAAAAATAATGACCTTTTCACATTTGGTGACTGATAAAGAAAATGTGTGTCACTTTTTTATTTAATGAAAAAGGAATTGTATTTTGAATTCATTTGTGTTGCAAGTATGTATTTCCACGTTAGCTATCTGTAACTTGGCCCTCCTCTCCTGTCTTGAATTTATTGATAAGGGGTTTTGTAACCAAAATTGGGTGTTAAAGTTTTACCTTTTGTATTCTGAAAAGATATTTGGTAAGGTATTTGACTAACCTGGGGACCCCAAACAGCTTCTGTCATATACAGGGTCACTGCATGTATATATTTTGTTAATTACTTATATGTTTATTGTGGCTGCACTAGGTAGCCAACAGAATGTTCTGTTGGGCTTTTCTAGGGCTACATGATAAATCTGAATATAGTATATATATATACATCTATGTATATGTAAATATGAAGATAATCTGTTCTATATGTTCTGTATTCCTAACCAGGAAAAAATAAATACTGTTGTGGTTATTTGGCCCCACCTTCTTCTGTTTCACTCTCCTTTGAGAGTAGCAGCAATATGTGTGCTGTTCACACTCACCTTCACTATATGTCTTAGTCATAGACAAGTGTGAAATACTCTAAACAGAGTACTTGGAAGCTGGATGATGTTCCTAGTGAGAACATACTGTGCAGACACTGCCATTTAAAAAAAGCTTTTGACTGAGTAAAATGATAATTCATTTTCACCAGAATGCTGAGACATTTCTGCTGTAGAATATATTCTCTATGGTACAAAACAATCAACTTTTACTTCACTGCTAATTTGGCCAAATGGCTTTAATAAAAAACAAGTCAAAACAGAAAAATATTTTTTTTCTAATATGAAAACAAAGGTTTTCAGTCTTGGATTTTAAATCATCTGAACTAATTTTACTCAGTATTTTTCAGAGATAAAGCCTGAAAAAATTCAGCCCACAACATAGTTGCTTTGGAGAGATCTACATAGTGGAAACTTGTGGTTACATTGAAATCCTTACCAAAAAAATGAGTGGCTAAAAAGGGATGCTGCTGCTTTGTTTCCCTACATTTATTAAGCAATTGCTTACAAGTGCATTGTCTTTAGAAAATCAGGCTTAATTGCATACTTGCAGATGTAGACATTTTAGGATTGGTAGACTAGTGTACACTGGCCTAATATTATTCTGAACAAAATGAACAACCATGTTACTGTATCAAAAAAAAAGTGAAGTACTCAACTTTTATGTAGTGGCAGTATTCTAACAAAATCATAATAAATTTTTAAAGCTTTGTTGGGCTTTAAGTACACGAAATAGCTAGAGCATCTGGTTTTATCTTCTGTATATAACAGACTGGACATATTTGGAGATGCACAAGTTAGTTTGTGTAGCTGAAAGAATTTTAACTCTCAAACTAAACTGTAGTGGAGAAGAGGGAAAATAGCCCCTAGATCTCTATCAATTTGAGCATTGCAAAATTCCTTGCATATAAATTACACAATAAAGATATACCATTAGGACATACTTATTCCACTGTTTGAATCCAAAATGGGTCCCACTGTAGATTAGCTGATGTAGCAGGTTGGCATCTAAATAGATAATTTTCACTTGTAGGTTTTTTGATGGTGTTAAAAAAGGCAATTCTTTTTTCCCCCGTGTCCTCTTTTCATCAAATCCTTTCATTCCATTCCTCCTCCCTTAAAAAAACAGGCAAAATCAAATTCAGTGGGTTTTTTTCCTGAACCCTCTGTGACTCTATTTGTTGTTTTAATGGAGACCTTAAGAGTGTTATAAGAGCAATGTGTAGGCGCTGATGGCAGCACAAGTAATCCAGGTAATGTAAAAAAGTAAAGGCTCTGCTCTTTCCTGGGTTAAACTGATTCCTTAAAGAAATCAGTGATGGTTGTGCAGATCCTTAAGGAGAGCAATCTGGAGGTATGCTGGGAGACATTTTGCAGATGTCAGAATTTTAGCTCTATGGATGAGAATGGAGAGTTGTAATAATTTTTTCATGTTTCCATATTTTTCTTTCTTCTTGCCACTTGTATTCTCTTAGAGAGAAGAAAACCAGGGCAGATTGAATTCATGTGAGACAGCAGTAGGAAAGAGCACTTACTCATAGAGGAGTTATTAAATTCCCTGTCGTGATCAAGTTAATCAACAAGAAAAAAGAGAATAATGAGGAAAAGTTGGGAATCTTCTCATATTGTGACAGTGTGCTTGTACTAGCTACCATCATGTTACAGATAGTCAGGATGGATTCCTGACAAAACCATGCTGTTGTTACAGCAGTAAATACAAACATATTTATAGATTTAATATTGCTTGTTCATATGAAGAGCTGTTGTCACCTGTATTTTCCAATATACATATTAACTGCTTCGTAATATGAATAAAACAAGTTATATGAAATTAAAGTGCATGGATGTAGGTGATCAGTTTGAAAGCTGACTGTAATGCCTGTCTTCCCCTTCCATCAAGCATCTCCCATTTTCACTGCAAATTGCCAAGGCTCTTTGGGATGTACATGATGATGAAAAGCAGGGAAACAATTGTTGAAATATCTGCTTTTCATAGTGTGCTCTCCCCTCCACTTTTCCAAGTAAAATATATCATCTAGTAATCTGTATTATGACATGGTAGTAATCTAAACAGCCTTAATGCAACCTCTGAGATGCAGAGGTGGATTTCAGCTGGTTGATTTTCCTTCTCATCTCTTTGACTTTCCAACCCATCTTCAAGAGCAAATGATTACATTAGCAAATGAACTCTGTTCTGTCATATGGCCTGCTTTGCTGTGAAGTTTTCTGTTTGCATAGAAAGTCCCAGTGGAATCTGAAAAGGATTATTCCTTTCACATTCATGGAGCTTGTTGTCAATAGCTCCTAAGTAATGAGGAAGCACAGACTTTTTTATCTGGTTTTATACATAAACCTAGAACATTGTCATCTTATTTACTGTGTAAACCTCAGTAGTGGCTTCATTTTGAACCTCTGTGTTAATTATTCCCCCTTTTCATGGCAGAGTATTACCCAGTATTAAACACAGTAAAATTAATTTGAAGACAATTAGCTTTGTCAAAACGATATTAAAATAATGGAAAATTGCAATCATTTTTTACTTCCACTTCAGTGACTAAATTGATTCCTAACAAATAAATATTTAAAAATTACACCCAAAGTACTTTATAGTGTTTACACATTCCTTCATAGGTGGTAATTAGGATCGTCTTGTTTTAGAATGTAATTTCTCTGTTGGCTGTTTATGTTTTCAGTTAAGACCTGCTTAAAACATTTAATTTTATTTAAGTCTGATTTGGTAACATATTGAGTTGAACTTAATCCTTGGGGAAACATTTATATTTCAGTGTTAGGCAATAGTTGTTAATGTTTACTCATGAAGGGTACGTTACTCAAATAACCCATCTTAGGCAAAAATTAAGATGAGTTAGCAAAATTTTGTGAACAGATGTGGCAATCTCAACTCATTCTTTTTAGTATCTTTCAACTAAATTTATAAACAGGAATGTTCTGTTTAGGGACCAGTTTGCTCTTTACTTACTTGTCTTTTTCTACCTATTTCAGCTTGGAGAAAACAAAAGTTGGAATGGGCAAAATGTTGGGTTTCCTGAGCCAACAAGTAACAGTATGTATTGCTTTCTAAATTTATATTAATAGCTTATTTATCTTTGTCTCTGTATGATTTGAATTATCCTGGACAATTGAAATGCTTTTTGTAAATATTTTAGGGGTTTTGTTGCAATTAGATGAATTAACCCTTGAGTGTCCTGTGGGTGAATTGAATATATGTATGAATGAGTGCAGGAAAAAGGAAATTTTTATTTACTCTTTGAATCATTGAATCCTTCAGTTTGTAAGGGATTTTAGGAGGTCACCTAAACTACTTGCTCAAAGCACAGTCAGTGCAGAGTTGAGATAAGGTTGCTTATGCCTTTTTAACAGTTCTCCAGGGATGAAGGTTTCGTAGCTTCTCTGGGCAGCCTGTTCCAGTGCTTAACTGTCCTCACATTGATTTTTTTGTTTCCTTTTACCCTTGTCAGAACATCTCCTGTTTGTTTATGACTATCATCTCCTGTTCTTCTGCTATAATGTGCCTGGCTCCATCTTTTCTGACAACCTTTTCTTAGATATTGGAACGCTGCTGTTGGGTCACAGCAGATTTCTATTATCTAGGAATTTATCTACCTAGACTCTAAAATCACAGCCTAGGGACAAGGATGCTGTAGGAGACATGATGTCAAAATCCTTGCAAAGCCAAGGTAGATGACATCCACTGCTCTCCATTCATAAACCAGTTATCATGAAAGACAATCACACTGTGTGCCCACAAATGGCTTTAAGAGGGCAGCATGATTTTCCCAGGGACCAGTCTGAGGCTGACCAGCCTACCTTTTTGGAGTATAATGCATTTGTCCAGGCACTGGAGGTTTCTTCTGATTGCCATGAATTTTTGAAGAGAACGGGGTGGCCTCATAATGATGCAAGCTGGTTCACTCAGCATGCTAAGATATGTCCCATTTGGTCCAATGGATGCACAGGAAGATCCACCTGAATATGAGGAAGAACTTTACTGTGCAGGTGACTGAGCACTGGAACAGGTTGCCCAGAGAGGTTATGGAGTTTCCTTTACTGGAGATACTTAAGAACCATCTGGACACAATCCTGTACCATGTGCTTTGGGATGACCCTGCTTGAGCAGATTGAGGGATTGGACAAGATGACCCACTGTGGTTCCTCCCAACCTGACCCATTCTGCAGTTCTGAGATTTCATGATTTGTATGGGCTGACTTCTAGCTTTTCTCACAACATCCCTGACTCTGATGAGTTTCTGCTACTGGTAGTTCCTCTCTTCCTTGAGCTTTGTCTGTAAGACACAAAAGCCCAAGAAACCTTGTTGGTGAAGACTGAATTCAGTTTCACTGCAACAGGTAAAGAATAGGACAGAACTTGGTGAGTTTATAACTAGATTTTTGCTGTTTAAAGTGGTAAAGATAATATAAATAGTATTTTTTCACTTTTTCATGAGCCCTGGATTTTTCTCTAGAAGCATGTATAATTTTGAACTGCTTAAGGGTCCCAAACATTATATCCCTCAACTAAGTATTGTGCAGATATGGACACACACATGAGCTACCTTCTGTTTTTCACCTATATACATCTGAAAGGCATGGTCCTAAAAGCAGATTTTAAGGAATTTCAGTAGTGTTCCATTATATATGTGGTCTTCTCAGTCACCAGAGAGTGACCCCCAGAGACCTGAGGAATAATTTGTTCTTCAACTTACACAACAGTTCACTAGTGTTCAAAGTCATCTTGGATTCAGCACATGTTATTGTGCTTCCCTGAAAGGAAGAACTCTACAGGATATAAGATTTCCTATTAATTGTTTCCTTACAGCCCTGTCATCAACCCCCGTCCATACTTCTAAATGATTTGTGTTGGTATTGTCAAAATCTCCAGGGACAAAGCCTGCAAAATATCATCAAATGTTAACATCTTAGAGTTTGAGACAGCAGAATAAGATCTCTAGATTTTCTCCTCTACTTGCAGTGTCTTGTAGCAAAGATACTTACAGATGAAACCACAATCTTCTGTTAAACCAACAAGAAAACACAATCTCTTAGGCTGCTCAAGACAACTTTGACAGTTATTCCTGTAAATCCAAATCTAGAAGGAGAACACAGAGGTAAACTCATTCAACAGGAGACAAGACCAACAGAAATTATATTTTAAAGCTGTGCTGACCAAATAACTTATTTTTCACAGATTGACCTGCTCACATACATTTTTGCAACCACCAGAGCCACAATACAGAAACAGGTTTTCATTCTGGGACACTTTGGTATGCACGATGCCTTCATTTCCATTCTTCTGATGTAAAAGTAAACTGCAAGTCGAAGGAGATGGAGCTACCATGCCAATAGACATAGAGCATTTGTTCAAAGACCACTGTTCTCAATCTCTTAACCCCTTTTTTGAGGGTTCCAATCTAGAGGCAACATTAATCATAAGCAGGTGATTAAAGTGTATCATAGAATGTTAAAGGATTGGAATGAATCTTTAAGATTATCTAGTCCCAACCACCCCTTCCATGTGCAGGGACACCATCCACTAGACCAGATTGCTCAAGTAGTTATCCAGCCTGCCTTTGAACACTGCCAGGGTGTCTTGAATAAAATAAATCATTTTTGTGCATGATCTTTCATGCACCTATGAAGTGCAGGGTTTTCTAAAGGCAGTTCCAAACAAGTTCCACACTTGGAAGTCAAAAATGTCACATCCTTTCAGGTATGAATATACTGGTTTATTTTTAAGAGCAACACTTTTTGGTAGGTGAATTTACTCTTGAAGTTTTTTAAGTGATTTTTTTAAGTTAAGAAACTTTAAAAGAGGGCAAATGGAGAGGCTTCCTCTGTTTTGTATCCTTTTTAGAAGAGAGATGTACAGTTTGCATTTCTTGTTACCATAAGCTTAACTTCCAGTCGTCTTGAAAATCTGAGGCTCCGAGATTGCTACATCTACCATTTGGCAGCTTTTATTCATATTTCCAGTAATTTTATTCCAGGAAAACAATTGTGTCCTGCTAGGGCAGGGTATTGTGCATCAGTTTCCTTTTGCAGACAGATAGTCTTTCTTTGTGTGCATAATGCCCTGTGTTTCCATCTGAGTCAAATAAAACTGGAATAGTAAGGGGAATTTGTATACTTCAGTACAACAGAAAAGAAAAATAATAACAGTTCCATATTTTAGTACAGTTGAAGAACGGATTTCATTGTACTCTTATGATGTCTTTTGTTTTTGCTGAGAAATACCCTACAGTCTGTATCCTCCTAATTACTAGCTTAATATATACTTAGTATTCCCTATTAAATATTCTTGAAAATTAACTTCTCCTGCTGCCCTCTATCATGTTACTCTTGCATTATCTACGTGGGAAACTTCACTTCTGTTCCTCCTACTCACTAGCCAAGCTTCTTCCCACAGGTTTACTTCTTTACCTTTCTTCTTCATTTCACAATTTCAAAGAAAGATGAAACACAAAGCTGTTGGTTTCTTGGTTTGAGGTATCTTTGACATTCTTCATGTGTGAAATGGCAGGAACATTGACCGAGTTTTTTTCCCTTATGCTTCTGGAAGAGATTGAGAGGCTGTGAGCAGACTAGAAGCATTTGGGGCCCATACAGAAGATGTTTACTGTAAACAGAATCTCATTTATCTCTCTTGATTTGACTTAAGCAATTATCAACAGAAACAAAACATGCAACAAGTAAACAATCCTATTACAAAGTGCATTTTCATGGGAACATATTTTTGTTTTGTATTTCTGGGTGGGATAAACACAGGCATCATACAGGATGTGTTCTAGGAGAAGCTGTAGATGAGCTATGAAGAACAGTATAAAAATAAAAGTAAAATGTAACTGTGTTTTTATATATTATAGTTATAAGAAGGAAAAAAATTACCATAATTGTTCTTACATGTTTCCCAACTTCAGTTTTCCATCATAGAGTTTTCCTTTACCTATTTCTAACAATTTGGGGAGCCACAAAGTACTGAAGAACTGATAATTTAAAAAAAACCCCACACATTCAGAGCAATCCTACCTTTCTGTAAAGGACAGACTTTTTGTTTTTCTTGCCTAACATTTTATTACTAGGGATTCATGCATGACTTTACAGTCTTTGTTCTTCAGAGTACATCTGCTCCTGCTGTTTGTTCACCACCTGAAATCATAACCATTTGTTTGTGACATCACAATTAGTTACTGTGAAGATGATTAGATTGTCACCAACAGATGATTATGATTTCAGATGGTAAATGAGCAGCAGGAGCAGATGATCTCCTAAGGAACAAAGATACTTGATCTCATACAATTGTTCTCAGTGACCAAAAAAAAAAAGAAAAAGGAGAGAAAAAAGCAAATAGTTATTCTGAAGAGTTTCTTAAGTCTGTAATGAGAAAATTTAATATTTCTCTGTAAATAACATTTATTTTAGTATTTTTAAAAGTCTACTTCAATGTTAGGTTAAGAAATATAAATTAAGAAATATAAACCATACAAAAAGACTTGGTGTTATTGTAAGCCCTAAATGTATGGCTACATTCAGATCCTTACTTAGATGTTTCTTCACCACCTTTTTGGAGAAAATAAATGCAACATAAATTATGTGTTTATGAAATTTTACATACTAATACATTTTCACATTGAAGGAAACAAAATTTTTGTAAACTTTGTAGTTCTGGCCCTCAATAGTTTCAGAAAGATATTTTTTATATAGTTCTCTAATTGTTTGTTTTTCATCTGGGGATTTTGGTGAAGACTTTCAGTAGATCATTTAATACCCCAGTGTTTCCATGAGCAGGAACAGTTTGGGAATAAAGGTTTTGTTTTGTAGTTTGGGCATTTTTAATTGGAATGTTTGTGTGTTACATTTTGCTGAAATACGTGATTCTTTTGGATATATTTCAAAAGTGATTTGTAGTGGATTTTGTACATATTTACTTGCTAAGTGCTGCTGTTGCATTGGATTTGGCTTCTGAATTGCTTCTAAATTTACTCAGCTTTGTCAATTGTAATGCCCTCTTGCTAGGAGTTACATTGATACATCACCAAATGTTTGCTGAATTATTTGCCATTCTGACTAGAAATCACAGTAAAGGGATTGACAACACCACTTAGTTGGTGAAAGGCCACAGAACAGTAATTTTCCATCTGTTCATTTTCAAACTTTTGTTCTGTTTTGTGGGGATTTTTTTAGCTGACAAACTGTCAGGTGAGCATTATACCATCAATGGAGCAGTTCCTTCAGCTGAGCCATTTGTCCTCACTTTATATGTCTCAGCCTTGTCTAGAGTCTCTTATCACAGCTGGTTATGTTTAAGTAATACCTTGCCTCTGTAACTGCTGAGTTGATTTGCTAATTTTCTAATTAAATTTTCTTTCTAACTGAAGACACGAGAAAATTAAATTTAGAAGCAGAGGAGATTTGTTCAATTTTATTTCTTTCCTAATTTACTGAAGCTAGGAAATCCATGCTGCATTTGACATTACTGATAACTGATGGGTTATTTTTCAGTTTCATCTAACAATGAAAATTTTATCCAGCATAATACCAATTAAATGCAGCTTGCACATATTTTTTTTAGTAGTTGAAAAAACTTCTAAAACACCTAATATTAGAAAACATATTAACAAAATGGGAAGGAGTGTTACTTTTTCTTTGCTGTTTTGAGAACTAGTCACAAGAGCCAAATTAGCATTTTTATGTATGAGTGGGCTTTGGGCTCAACTCTGGAGCATAAGACAACAATTGTAAGTGGTCCTTCTTTTCCCACATTTCCCCTTTTGAGATGCTCAGTTAGGTGCCTAAAGTTCTGCAAGTTTTGCGTCTTCAGAGACAATGATTTCTTTGCTGAGTTCAGAGTACAATGTGTATTTATAACGAGCCTAGTGTTTTAAGGATGTGCCCAAAGCACTGGAGACTTTACTTCTTCAGCAGAAAGAGAGTATTCATGGAGTGCATAGTAATCTGGATAATGGCAGCTGCCTTTTGGAGATGTGTATTGAATATGATTTGCAGCCAAAAAAGGAAAAATCAAATGCTATTAAAATATAGGAAATTCACAGGGAAGGAGTGATCTAAAGTAATCATGACTGTAGTTTGCCTGTTGACTGAAACTCATGTGAATGAAAGTGCAGATGTGTATTCAGGTGTTCTCTGGCTGGTTTACAGATATTCTGCCTATTTTAGATACAGGTTAAAAAGGAAGAGTTGTGAGAAACCTGCTGCCTGGTTCTTGAGTAGTATAGATTGTGCATATGTAAGAAATAGAGACTTGGGCTATGAGGTCTGTGGTTTGGGTGTTCTCAGGATGAGAAGGAACTCCAGTCACCTGTCTGGGAGAATGCATAGGCATCAAGCTTTTGATGTAAAAAATGTATAAAGAGGAAGCAGCCACCATGACTGGAGACAGTCAGCTCTATGGATAGAGAAAATTTCAGATAATGTATCCTTTTGTTTTTACCAGTCTCCTAAAAGGCCGATGTGAATTACATTTGTTCAAGATTGCTAGTCTATTCCTTTGAAAAAATCTGCACATGAAGTAGAAATGCAGAGTTCTTTTTTGATGTTAATTCTCAAATTCAAATTTAGTTATATAATTATGCTAAGTATCTGCATTTGGTTTTCCGTCTTCAGGTGAGAAAATGGAGCAGTATCACTAATTCACCTCAGCACAGTATTACTCTAAATACTTTCACTTTTCTGGAATATTTTCTCCTTTTCCAACTCCCTTCTCTCCAACCTGGAACCCACCAGGTACCTCACCCTTAGTCTAGGATAATCATATCCTTGAAAAATTGAATTCCTGAACTGAAACTTTTTTGCTGTCAGAACTAAAACTTAATTCTCCACTCTTTCCTCGGTGCCCTTTCAACATCAAACACTGCTTTCTCCTCCTCTGATTTCCTCCTCACTCATACATATGCTGTGCTTGTTGATGACCCACTTGGCCTTCTTAGATTCAGCAACCTCTCTGTCCTTGTCTAGTAGATTTGCTCGTTCTCTCTTCTCTTCTCCGTGTGGGTCAGGCCTTTGTTTTCATCATCACCATTCTCATTCCACTCCTCATTTGTTAATGAATAGTCTTGCCTGCACAGGTTGCCTCCAGTTGCACTTAGGCACTCTCCTAAATTGCTTTACCCCCTCAAACATCACTTTCTTGCAGCTGTTACAAGCACCTTAATCTGCCAGCTCACTAGCTTGATTTGCTCCTGCTCCAAATTTGCTGACCCTCTTTACTGATAAGAATACTGACCTTCTGTATTTTGATTGGTTATTTTCTGAACCTGCTCAATCTTAATCTTTGGTTATGTGGTATGTGGACATATTGCTGGAAAATTATGATGCATAAATTATGTAAAACTTATGATGTAGATGTTTCATCTTTCTGTTGGAATATTTCATGGAATGTCCTGTAGCAATTTCCCACTGCAAACACTATGGCTTATTTTTTACCAAAATCTTATGTATTCAAGGAGGAGTAAAGCTGGGGGAGAAATCAAAGGATTTTCCTCATGTAAGTTAAATGCCAAATGTTAAAGAAATGCATACAATTTAAGTCCTGCAATACTGCAATTTCTATTTTGGCTGTACAGAAGATAGTCCAGTGAAATTAAGGATATCGAGACCTGATTTCATAAAGAACTAAATAGTATTTACTTCAGTATCACGGTTATCTTAAGGCTGAACAAAAGTTAGTATTTTAATGAGTGGCTTTATATAACATCAGTTTGTTTGAGGTCATGTAGACGAGATCTTTTGATTGAAAGACATTGTGTAATGACAAAACATTTTTTCATGTCTGAATATTTCAGTAGCTGGTGACTTAGAAATACCATGGATAGCTGTGTTAAGTAGGTAATGATTGCAGCTTGGTATTTCAAGCCAAGATTGTGTGTAGACAATTGCTGAGAACGTAATGGCCATACTATTTGCCTATTCAATTGTTTGACTGACCTTTTCTGAGTTCCTACTGAGGTAATAAAATTTGAAAATATTCTAGTATATAAATAGACGGTTACAGTGAATGGGGAATAAAACCATAATTTCTTTTTATTATAATATTTACATTTTTCAGTCTTGTTATTGAAGTAGTTATTTGATTTTGTAAATTCTCTTCTTTTTTATGTTAGTAGATTTGTAATGGGCCATATTTTAGGGCATGTTGAGAACCTGCCAGTTCCTGACAGTTACTCCTGTCAGGGAGTAATTATTACTTTTGAGTATCCTCCATGCCTCTTAAGTTCTTGTCCATTTTAAGGTACAAAATTGTGAAGTCAGGATTAGATGCAGTTCTAACTTTTCCTTCTTAGAGCCTTACTACAAGATTTTTCCCTGTACTTTATGTACCACATTATAAAAAGGCTTTATTCAATGTGACTACAGATAGCATAATCTGAAAGAAAGCTTTTTGATGATTATCTATGAAGTATTTTATTCAGTTCCAAGAATACCGATTATTTCCTTATGAACAGTCTTTTCTTCATCTAGTGATGGGTTATATCAAATACCATGGTGCTAAATTTAATTTATGGGCATATACAGAATTATACCATGGTATGTTCTGCATCATTGCACAAGACATGAAAACACTCCTTTGTGCCATGTCCCATATCAGTGGTTGTAGTGCAGGGAAGAGCATGTGCTCTTCAGCAGGGTCAAGTGAAGTCATATTGCAGCTGACACTGCTTCTGACACATGAACAAGTATAGCTTTTCTGTAAGGTAAGCAAGAACTTGGGGAGAAAACTGTATTCTCTGGGAAAGAATAAAGTGGTGGTTTAGACCAAGTGTAAATATGACAAGTCTGTGAGTGCCCCTGAACCAGAGAAGTCATTGAGTGAAGGCAGAGAAAGAGTATCTCTACAGTACTGATTAGGTATAGAAGAGAAAATTAGCACTGACATATAGATAGATAGATAGATAGATAGATAGATAGATAGATAGATAGATAGATAGATAGATAGATGCAGATTTACAACACAAGCCTGATTCTGTAGGCCGTCTTGTGGAGTTGAATGATAAAATTGAAATCTCCACTTCTCATTTTTCTGATCTTCCTGACAGAAACAGAAAATTGGAAATAGGACACCAGTGGTACCTGCGTAGTCTCTAATAGCTGTGAATGCAGGCAATGCTGTCATCACTCTGAACTTTCCTTAATTTAGTAGCCCACTGCTGTGGGGTAACTTGTCCCTGTTCCTGTATCAGCAAATTCTGTTTTTGCAGTCTTATTACATTGAGGCTTGTTCAGTAATATTGCCAGTTGTTCTTCTTCATCCCATTCCCCATGCAGACAGTTCTTCTAATGGTTATTTTTGTTTACTACCAACCCTAGAAAGTGGAGCACCCTTTTGCAGAAATGTCTCCCTGTCTTCCCAGCCAAGGGGAAACTGAAGAGAAAGGGTTAGGCATAAAAATGACATCACTCAAACAGAACTTTTGGAGATTGTCTCTATTATGGCTGCTGTGAAAAAAGGTGCAATCAAAGCACTGAGATTACATTTCCAGGGCAAGGCTTGTGAAGGATTGCTGGGCCATTTTGTGTCTTATTCATACATTTGCCTTGGAGTCCAAGCTATTTTGCAGTTATCTAGTATGTGACAGCAAAAGTAGACAATGCAAAATGAAGAAATTTATTTGTAGGTAAGAAAGGTCTTTGGTGTGTTTTCATAAGACTTCAGAAGATTGTGAGAGACTGCTAACAATTACTGCCAATGATGAATAAGACATGTTTTTTAAATGTTAGTGATTACATTGCATAGCTAGCCTGCATATTTTTGTAGCACATTTGCCCACAGGTTTAAATAATATAAATGGAAATTATTTTAACATGTTTCATAAATGTGCCTCTAAGTTAATGTCCAGCAGAAGGTGCAGTGTTGTTGGTCTTTTATAGATCCTGTGACTCCTAATAATTATGATTCTTCCTGTGGAGTATGGTGATGCTTGTATGGGATAAATACTTAGCAGACACAAAGTTTTTTTCTTAGCTGAAAAATAGAATGAAGTGTTTGCCTGGAGATGTTCTCCTGCAATGCATAAAGGTGTTAGAGGATAGTATTTCTTTCTCTCATGCTTTTTAATCAGCTGATTGTTAGAAGACAAATTAAGATAATTTCTGAAGGGTTCTTTTGTTCTTGCACTTAATCCTCTGCTGTTGTTGTATTGCTTGTCATTTGGTAACTCTACTACTGTAACTAAATCTATTTATACATTTCTTATAATATACCAGAGTTGAAGTAAGCAGGCAACAGTGAGGAATGATATATAAAATATCCTCAGTAATATGTTAAAAATAGATAATAAATTACAATTAATATATGTTTTATAGAAGTTTTCAAAGAGACCAAGTTTTTATTGGCTTTTTAAAACAAGTTTGTAAAGCATTGTGAAACATAGGCCCTGAATATAAAAAGTTAATCTCTTGCAACTACATTAATGTAATGTCTAGAATATTGCATTACTTTGTTTCCAGAGATAATCAATGATGGTAATATAATATCTGCCTCTCAGAGCCAGTGCATGATTTAAATTAATTATTGCTTATAAAGCACTTTGAAGTCTTTAGCAGTAAGGTGTTGCAAAGTGTAAAAGTACTATTATTAATTTAACATCACCATTAAAGTCAGTACTTTAAGAGCATTTGCTATGCTCTGCTCAATATCTTTCTATTCATCATATGCTGCATATTAGTTATTTTAACATTTAGAAAGCTTAGTAATCTGGAAGTATTCCAAACCATTGTTCCAGACAGCAGTTAGATATTTGGGTGGATCATGTAAAAACAGTGAAATGGCTGAGAAAGCATGTAAAATGTTTGTTTTAAATAATATTACATCAATGGAACAGACATCTGCAGCACTGAACTTGATTTTAAACTTCTTTAAACTTTTTTTTTTTAAGTTAACATTGTACTGTTTTTCTAAAATTGATTGGGGAGGGCTAATATCATGTTATTTCTAAACAAGTAGACTGTTTTATCTTTTGTTCAGTTTTCATTTCTGTTTCTGAAATATTCGTGGGAAATCCGATTTACAGTGGGCAGTTCTTAGGAGGTGGTGAACACCTGCCGCTCAGTATTTTTATTGCTGTTTGGTTTTGTAACCTAACGTCAACTATCAAGATCTGTATTATCTTTTTTTTTTTTTTTTTCAATTTTCATTAATCTTACGTCTTCTGTAAGGCTTTAAAAATACAGACAGAGGTAGGCCTTGGAGGCTACAGCCTCAGGGAAAGCATATAAAGTCTCTCTTCTCATACAGTGATAACGTGCCCTAAAATAATGCTGTGTTTTTACAAAGTTGTTTATCTATTAGATTATGTTTGAAATTGCCCCAGATGGAGAAAAAGAAATTTTAAGGATCATATCCTCCATCTTTCCCAGCAGCATTGTCTTGAATTTGTGCTTAGCTCTGGAGTTCAGCTCTGGAGTTCAGCTCTGGAGTTCAGTCTACTGCCTTTGGAGCCAGTTCTAAACTAGGTAAAGGAGCCTTAATGTTCAGGATCCAACCAGACTCCCCAGCCCTGTGGAGGTAGGTGGGGAGTGCAGGTGAATAACAGATATGTCTTTGTAAATTATATAAGCAGATGTTCCAGATTTCTAAAAGCAATATGAATTTAAAAGCCAAATGTATGAGTAAATCAATTAAAAGATTCACCTGTGAGCAGTTTGCTGAGTCGGCAGTGAGGAAGTTCCATTTTCACCATGTAGTTGAAAATGAGGATATTAATTACAGGTAATATTTTTTGAGTCTTCTCCTTGTGGAAGACATTTTATTTAAAAGTACTACTTGCACTTCTAGGATTAGGGGAATCTTTCCTAGGTACTGGAAATTAATTTCCTCCTCTTCTTTGAATTTATTCTACCTTCTGAGATTAATTTAATATGTACTGCAAATGAATTAAGCATTGAACTCTTTGATTTCTCTTGGGATTACTAAATCAGTTAACAAACGGGTTTATTATCCCTAGAATGAAATGCCATATGGCTCAGGTTCACTCATATTATATGCTAGAAGATTAAAGTATGTTCTTAATATGAAATTACACATTTCAAGCTCATTTTCTGATGTATTAATAATAAGAAAAAGGTTTTCCTCTTGTATCAGCCAACTGATTATTTGTGTTTCCAAAAAATGCTTCAATGTGTAAGAAAACTAGCAAACTTGAGACTTAATTCTACATGTTTCCATGCACAGGACTATCAGCAAAACTGATCAAGTATGTACTTCTGTTTCCAAGTGGGTTTAGGGTTGAGATATTTTCTAACAAGGTATTTAAAATGTTTAAATGTGGATATATTATCCCTAATTTACATGCCACTGGAAATATTTAATGTATTTCACATAAATAAATTTAACTCTTTTTAATGTTTACCATAACTCCTGTTGATATTAAGTAGGATACATATATGCATTCCTTTTTCAGTATAAATGTTCTCGAAGGCAAGTAGCTATTTGAAAACTATAGGATGAAAACTACAGGATATGCAGCTAAATAAATAAATAAATCAATTCCTCTTCACTGCAGAGCAGTCAGTCACATCAGAGTCATTAGCACAGTAACACTGTGGCTGCAGGGCAATTAAAGGTTTTTTAACCACAGGCTGCCCTTGTGATTCAGCAAGCACTTTAAGCCAGCACTTGAGGCAGTGCTGCTACTGCAAAGAACCACACTGCCCTTCCTTTCCCTCCAGCAGCTCATTCTCCTGAACATCCCTATGTGGTCCTACAGGTGCTGGTGCTGGCAATAGAGCAGCTGGGGAGTACAAAACCAGCTGTAGGTGGGAGAAAAAACTAAACTGCTCCTGGTGGCAACAGTGGTGATATAGACTAGTTTCAATTATTTGTGAAAAAACAGCCTAACTTATTTTAGCAGATAGGAGGTAGAAGAATGTAGGGAAATAATGATTGTGCTACTATTTTGAAGTAACATCTGTTCCTCATGGTTTGTAGGTCTCCAAACATTTTTTGTTCATATTGTATATTCTATGCTAGCCACAGTTTTAAAGTTGAGGTTTCTACCATTTTAAAAAGAGTTGGGGAAGAGGAAGAAGAGGGGCGCTTCAGATCTGCTTTGTTTCTAAATAAATTAGGTGACTTCATTTACAGTTACTGTAAAAAAAAAAAATACTGCTTCTAAATTCTTACTTTGTTTTTCGCTGTAAAACTTGTTAATGAAAATTGTCTACATGTCAAACCCATTCTAAAGTAATGAGAATGATCTTTGGTTTTGTTTTCAGCACCAAAGGGAATACTCCATCTCTCTCCTGACGTATATCAAGAGATGGAAGCAAGCCGCAACAAATCAGCTTCTGGTACCACTGTAAGCTATTTGTCGTCCAAAGAAATGAGCCAGACTTCTAGCTCTTTCTTCAGCATATCTCCTACAACAAATAGCACGGCCACAATTGCCAGGGAACTTCTCATGAATGGAACATCCCCAACTGCCGAAGCCATAGGTCTAAAAGGAATATCTCCTGCTTCCCCCTGTTCTACAGTGCAGCCTTCAAAACAGCTGGAATATTTGGCAAGGATTCAAGGCTTTCAGGTATGGGAGGGGGAAAATGAAGCTCTTCAGCCAGAATCGTAGCGTTACCATCAAGGTTTCACTCTTGCCCTCTTGAATGTGGGCATGCATGTAACTTATCTTGTAAAATTAGCTGGTGTCTGAGGCAGTTTCTGGGTCCAGGAGATACAGATTTCCACCAATATTTGTGTCCCTCCTTCTCTTTTGTTCCTTCCTTACATTTATTCTTGTGCAGCCCATCTTTCTCTCCTATGTCTCTTCTCCTTAAATAATTACAGGCTTAAATTATGCTTTTAACTTGCACTTCTTTGAGAGTCTTCACCTCCTGGTTTCTCCCTTTGACTCTGATCCAGAAGCTACTGATGCACCACCTTACCTTTGCATTTGTCTTCTAGGCCAGGTCATTAAAGCAGATTTTTGCTTCCTACCCTGCACCTCTTAAATGTGATGTTTTGATTTAGGAATGGTACTATCCAATTTAGTGTCCCACTGACACTCTTGAAACCACTGCCACTCACTTACTCTCCCCTTCCCTCTCCTGCCTCCCCTTGTGGTGGGCTGGAGAGGAGAATTGGAAGCATAAAAGGTAAATATCATGGGTTGTGGTAAGAACAGTTTACTGGAAACAGCAATGAGATAAGAAAATGAACAGTAACAGCAACAACAATGCTAATGACAGAGGGTACAGGAAATGAACAATTCCCATGGAAACCCCATGAGAACAGCCAATACCTGACCATGTCCTCTGCCACACTTGACTGGGAGAGACTGCCTCCCCCAAACCTGGCAATGACATGAGGTGGTATGGAATAATGTCCAGGTCCTACCCGTGGCCCCTCCTGGCAACTGCAAAAATAAACCCTGTCCTTGTCAGACCCAGGACATTATCCACCCCTTATTCTATATCATCTGTAGCATGCCCAGATCCTACACATTCCAACTATATATATGTATATACAAGCAGAGGTATCATTTCCATAGTCAGTGACAGTTCCTGCAAGATGTCCGTTGAGTTCATTTAGTCCATGACTGTGGGCTCTGTTTGTCCTAGATATCTTCCAGGGCAGGAGGGCTGGTGTGCTGTCAGGTGCATCACAAATTCATGACTGGTGCATCTGGAGCAGTCCATACTCATTGTCCATCAGAGTTATGGCATACAGTGTCATTTGGCAGTGTCATTGAGCAACCAGCATTACACTATTCAACACTACAGACTGTTCTCACCCAAAAATTGAAACCCCTGGAGGTATACATGGCATTTCCCTGTCTCTCTGCATTACCCAATTACCAAATGCACCCAGATCCTTGAGCAAAAACAATTCCATGGATGGGTTTGCCTTTCCCTGAGGCAGGACTAATCCAAGCTTTCTCTCCTAACACATTTGTCATATGCACCACGGAGACTTACAGTGGTTGCTTCTACCACAGTAAGCACATAGTGCTTGCCTTGTGGGTTTGTGGGAGCCTGGTATAATTGATTTGCCAGGCCTCCCATATTTTGACTTTTGATCCCCACACCAGCGGGATTTACGCTCTTGGCCTGCTTGACTGCAGCACATGTTTCTCAGCTATGGAATAACCTGGGAGATTGTATCCATACTTAAGTCCACCCCTTGATCACATGCCCCTCTATATGTTGCATCTCTTCCCTGATGACCTGAGGCATCATGCGCCCACTAAGCAAGAAATAGTTGCCTGGTGTCCCAGCTTAAGTACCCTTTGGCTCTCTTGGGCCCTTCCTCCAGGTGAGACTTCTGGTCTGGCAGCCATCCAGGAGCTGGGTTAGGGGCTTCAGAGGTGGGATGAGGAGCATTGCCTCCAGTGTGCCAGTGATTGGCAGTCACTATGGGGCTGGGATACAGGCTCTAGAGGATGGGGTGTGCAGATCAGGGCATCACCTGACCAGGACAAGGCCCAACCTGCTCCTTTGCCCACACACACTCCCAAAATATTTTGAGCAAGCAGTCTCCTCCAGTCTCAATACCCAGTCAGGTTCAGTACATTTTCCAGTATGGTCAGCTGTTGGGATCCCCTATAATCCTAGAAACAGAGATGGATTCTGCCCATATGTATCTTGGTGGCATCAGGGTACATTGTGCACTGGTGTCAGTTAAAGCCTTAAACTCTTGTGGGTCTGGTGTGCCAAGCCATCGGATCCACACAGTCCAAGAGATCTGATTGTCCCTTTCCTCCACCTTGCTGAAGGCAGGACTGTGGGCCTGATATTTCTGGGTCTGATAGATTTTAGTCTACTAGCAGCTGCTAACTTTTTCCCAAGGGAAAATTTCTTAAGAAAGCTTCTTCTCAAAACAATCTTGGCAAACAACTATCCTTTCTCAAAACAATCTCTCTCCAAGTGGTGTTTTGCTGTTTCTCTAGTTTAACCAATGGGATTAGAGAAGTGTTATTCCTATTCACCAATCATGTTAAGTCTGTATTGGAACACCTTATAAAAGGTAGTAAGGATTAAACAATAAAGTCTTTTCTATGCTCTTTGCCTTCTAAAATATTTGGAGTCTTTAATCTTTCTTTTGTGTCCTACAACGACAGCAGGACCCCTCCAGTTCTGGACATTGTATTTGTTGCTCACGAATAAATATGAACTGAAGGTACTTCTAGATGATTGAAAGCAACACCAGCCTTCTGTTCTACCTGAGGACTTGTCCACTGGAAACTGGAGTGCCTTTATCCTTGAAGGATTTCCTGCATTTTCTTCCTCTTAATTCATCTACCTATGCTGCTAGGGCCCAAGTGGGTTTTCCATTCCACTTCCTCATGTCCTCTCCATGGTCATGCAAGGAAAACCACATGTTACCTTGTGATGTGTACCCTCTCTCTCGAGCAGGGGGGCGCTTGCTCCCAATAGCAAGGCCTCTGGTCCATACTGGCTGGCCATGGGACATTTCTGCTCTAGCTTGTTCGGATCTTTCAAACCTGTCTGCCATCTTGGACAGTCTTTGTGCAGCTGAGGTGCAGGTTGATAGGGAGGGAAAAACATGGTGTTCAGATTGCCAGAGTCAGGTAATCCCCTGAAGCACTGTTTGTTCTCCGTCTTTCATTGACATTAATGTCAATGGCGTATGATGATGGTGTGCTCTGCACCAACTTCCTCCACATGGACTGTGTACACTGGACCTCATCTGGAGCTACAGATGACTGCTCTTTATTTGAGTCCCTCTTAATTAATTAACTCTAGTACAGCTAATGCTCTCAGGTTCTGGATACCTTCCTTTCTCCATTGCATTCATCTTGCTTGGATGCACTATTCGATCATCCTTGAGAGAATACCCTTCCCTCTGCCTGATAGGAGTCACTTCCAGAGGCTGGGAGTTTCTGTCCTCTTCCCAATCCCCTTGTCAATACCTGCATCCTGTGACAGGGATTCCAGTTGCTTGGCTTCATTACCATCTCCTTTCATATTGTGGGACACGATGTCCCAGGATAGGAGCAGCCAGATCACCAGGAACTCTCCTGGCTGGTGGCTAACTTATTTTTGCTCACCTGGTGTAGTGGTCAGATGCCAGGCACCCATCAAAGCCACTCTCTCACTCTCCTCTGCAGCTGGATGAGGGAGAGAAAATACAGTGAAGGGTTCATGGTTGAGGTAAGGACTGGGAGGGATCATTCATCAAATACCATCATGAGCAAAACAGGTACTCCCCAATCCATATCAACTTAGAGACATGCACTGGAATTATTACTAACAAAATTGGAGCAGGATAATGAGAATACAATAAGAACTTTGAAAACATCTTCCCCTTGTTAGAAATGAACCAACTTTTAAATACAATTAAATGGGGACAAAGTTTTGTTGAAGCAAAATAAAACTGTTTATTAGTAATGATTTAACTGAGCCAGGTGTACCTCTCTCCCCAAGAGCTGAACACACACATTCCATCAAAATGGCTATAAAATATACCCTTTTCCCATTGTGGGGGGCAGTCCCTGACCCCTTCCCATTGGATGGGTGCTCAGGAACTTACATTCTATCCTGACCCCCTACTTTTCTGTCCCCTCCCCTCTCATCTTGCATTTTTTTGGTGGGGTCTTCAACTCTGCCCCTCTCCCAGCTCACAGCAACACCCAGCAAACCAACCAGAACAAATCCAAACCAGAAACAGCAACACATTGAACCAACAACTTTCACTCTTTCACTTAAAAATCTTTTGGCTTCAGCAAAATATTACCTCATTTCTTACACCCTTACCCCTCCCTTCTTCCCACCGACAGTGCAGGGAGATGGGGAATGGGGGTTTTGGTCAATTCATCACCTGTGAAAGTGATGAATTGGTTTCTCCCACTGCCCAGGGAGAGGAGTTGTTCCCCTGCTGCACTGTGGGATCCCTCCCACAGGAGACTGTTCTTCATGAACTTGTCCAGTGTGAGTCTATCTCATGAGCTGCAGTCCTCCCCAAACTGCTGCACCGTGGGTCACTGTTCCATGGGGTGCAGTCCTTCAAGGACAGGCTGCTCCAGCACAGAAGGGCCCCTCTCTGCACAGGTCTCCCATGGGCTCACAGCCTTCTCTCAGGCACCCACCTGCTCCAGTGTGGGGCTCCTTCACAGGCTGCAGGTGGATCTCTGCATCCCCATGGATCTCCATGGGCTGCAGGGGCAGAGCTGCTTCACCATGGCCATCACCTTGGGCTGCAGAGGAATCCCAGCCCTGGTGCCTGGAGCACCTCCTCCCCCTCCTTCTGCACTGACCTTGGTGTCTGCAGAGCTTTTCTTACATGTTCTCACTCCAACCTTTTTCAGCCACAATTTCAACTGTGCAACAGCTTTTCATTTATCTTTCTTCTTAAATATGTCGTGTCAAAGGCATTACCGCAGTTTCTAATTGGCCCAGCCTTGGCCAGTCTCACATCCATATTTGGAGCTGCCAGGGGTTGGCTCTGCTGGGCATGGAGAAAGCTTCTGGCAACTTGTCACAGAAGCCTTACAGCCCCCCCCAAAACCCTAGGTCATGCAATACAGCTGGAAGTAGGGGCCCTGCCCCTTATCTCTGGCCCTGCCTCTTCCTCCTGTTGTTAGTGCTCTACTTCTTCTTTATCCCTTAAGTGAGCTGATTTGGTCTTAGATTTCCTCTTATGTATAGGGGCAACTGCTACTGGCACAGGTGGTTCCTCTGGTTCAGCTGCAAATCAGGCCACAGTGCCTGTAGATCTGTTTTCCTCCTCTTTCCCCTGAGGCTGCTGTCTAGTATTGAACTGTGTCCAGTAAAGAGTAACCAGGGCCCAGCACACTGCAATAAGTTGCCCCTTTTTTGAGTTGCCACAGCATGATCCTTGCAAGTAATCTGTCACTTTAAAGGGTCCTGTAGTTGTTCAGAGATGAACTTCTAAGCCACTGGAGCAGAAAACTGAAAAAAAAAAAAAAAAAAAAAGGGTGTTTTTTTGCCACATTTCATGCCATGACTCTAAACATGGTGTGGACTGAGGAGACCACTGAGACTTACCAACAAGAACATGCTTTTCTTAACATCCAAGAGAAATTCAAAACTCTCAAAAGCTGTTGTAACAGCTGAAGGAGGAGACTTCCCCCTGCAGACTAAGTATGATTGTTAAGACTCCCAAAGACAGTGCCCAAAGTAAAGGCAGGAGGGCAGCACTGAATACACTTGTGAAATTACCCTCATTGCCCTTTATCACTCATAGAACGATATCCCATAATACAGCAAAAAAGCAACCCCAATCCCTCTCCCTGGTCTGAAAAAGAACATCACAAGGAGCACATATAGGAATATAGGGGAATGTGGGAATACAGGGTTAGGTACCACAACCACATGAACAGAGCAAACAACATTGTGACCAGTGGCTCTGGAGTTAATGCAACAAATGCTTAGATTGAATTTGTTTCCAAGCTGCTCTGGACAGATCTGTTGTTACTTCAGCCCTTCATGCCACACACTGGGTGCCAAATAAGGCTGTCCTGGTTTAGGAATGGTACTCCCCAATTTAGTGTTCCCACTGAGACTCTCCAAACCACATGCCACTCACTTGCTCCTCCCTCGCCATAAACGGCATGGAGAGGAAAATTGGAGGCACAAAAGGCAAAGATCACAGGTTGAGATAAGAACAACTTATTGGAAGCAGCTGTGAGGTAAGAATTTCACCAGCTGTAATGACAGACAGTACAAGAATCACACAGAACCCCCCACCAATAGACAATACCCAACCAGTCCATCTGCCACACTACTTGACCAGAAGGAACCCCTTTCTCCCCAGAAGAGGCTCCCTTCCTGCAGCAGTGATGTGAGGCATTATAGAATAAATTCCAGGTCCTGGTTATGCCTCCTCCAGGCTGCTGCAAAATTAACCCTTTCCTGGCTGGAAACAGGACACCTGAGAATGGTGTTTTGTTCAGAAGGTGCAGCCTAGAAGCCAAGCTGATGTCAGAGCAATGCAGAATGTTTTTGCCATCAGAGTCAATACTAGAGAATGTAAGATGAACCATCCTGGGTCAGTGCATGAGTCCTTGAACACTGTATCCAGCAATGCCAAATACTCTATATTTCATAGGACAGTGGCAGCCTCTGTAGTACATCCAGTTATTTCTGTGGTGTGGAAATTAAGAAAAGGAAGCCTCTTCCCTACCCCTTACATGCAAAATTACATGTATATATGAATAGTGGCTCATTTTACAGTGTTGAACCATCAGAGATATATGTAGAAATATACTTCTTCCTGTCATAGGTTTTTGTTTTGAGTTTTTGTTTTGTGTGAAGTTTTTTCCCTTTTCAGAATTGTGAATTTGCTTCATTTGAAGAGCTGGTTTCATAAGCTTTAGCATATGTAATTTAATCATGTAATTAAATTCTAAAAATGGGAGGTTTCTTTTGCATGCCTGATAATGAATTTTTTCATCAAAACCCATGTAATTTACAAAGTATGCAGTTGTTAGAAGTGACTTACTTAAAAAAGGCTGCTAGAATTCAAGAAATAGTGTCAGATGTTCTGTTGGTATAAGTAGCATAGTTAAATTACTTTTGCTTACATCAGATACCACCAGTTGTGGATTTGACCTAACACTGTTTTTGTCTAAAATGTACATTCAGCTTTCTTTTGGTCTTCATTTTTGAAATGTCATTTTTGCTTCATTCATTTGAATGTCTCTTAATGAAACAAACAGTAATAGCCTCAGCCTCACTGTAGTAGAGTTAAGCTGCTAATAGGAATTCAGTTTTCCTGAATTCCATTTGTTACCTGCCTGCAGGAGAAACAGATGAATTCTGGTGAAAAGAAATTCAATCCGTGAAGTTTTCACTGCTCACTTTCACATCTTGTCAGATTGCTTGTGTCTCCTAGTAATGGTTTATTTTCATAGAACCAATGCACAATTTATGTTACTGTTTTGGGTCCTACTTGCCTACAGTATGTGGTTACTGTAAAATGATTAGTTGTGTTTGTCCTGGTTTTTTTTTTTCATATTTTGATTCTAGATGCTTTTGTAGTAACTGTTTTTAAAGGGTCTTACCTTGAGCCAAAAAATATAATCCTTTTCATCCATGAACTAGACTACTACTTTTTACTTGGTCCTAAAACAAAGCAAGGAATTTGGTACGGAATCTTGATTATTAACATCTACCCTCTGTGTATGTAACTGATGGTTTTACATCACCGTAGCATGCTTTTTAACACCTCGCTTGAATAAGCCTGGTATTGATGTGAAACTCTGCCACTGCTGGGTGGCTGAGCCGAGGTGGAGCAGTGAACAGAATCTCTGTGGGAAATGGCTCAGTGGCCTGTCAGGTGCATATCACAGGTCTCTTCACCATTTCAGCCTAGAGAGCTCTTTGTGTTTTAGAGTTTAAAAGCCGATTTCTTTACAGGTTAGCTTTCTCAGGCATATTTACTAAAGGAGAAGACTACTGCATTTCCAAACAGCTAGCTTGTTTCATGTTTCCTGAATGACCCAAAATGATTTTTAAATTGTTAGCATGTATTTGTATTCTGGTCCAGATGATAACCATAGTTTTGTCTTTTCATTGAAGAACGTATACATTCTGTTCTGTTACAATGTATTTTTTGAATTTTTTTAAAAAAATCAATAAATACTCATATGATGTTTCATTTGTAAATGTAAACAATGTTATTTCCTTATTTGAATGGTTTTCTTGAACTGCTTTAGCTGCAGGGGACACATCTTTAAAACACATTTATTTAACTTAAATTCTTCTAAACTGTTTGCATATGATCTCAGCCATATTCTGTTGTAAGCCCTTAATATTAAGTTATTGGGACCAATGTATAGTTAAGTAGTAAAAAATTGCATTTTCATTCCTTATGATTTATTATTCTAAAGACATTTGTAATTGATAAGCAGCAGCTCAGTGTCACTGAAGAACAGGTGTTTAGCTTGGATACTTTCAAAGGTCAGGCTTCAAATTACCTGTGATAATTAAACACAAATTCTTCAAGCAAGCCTTTACAAACTCTGAATAAAGCATTTTAGTGCTTGCTTCATATTTATGAATACTATCTACCCAGTTAATTGTTTTGCAGACTTTGCCTGGAAATGGTTTAAAGGAAAATTCAGCTCTGGTAAAATTGTTATTTTTAAGTGACTATGTGGTATTTTGGCCATTGTTTTGTAACCAAGGTAGGAAAGTTACAGTTATTTCTGCTGACCATTTAAGTGCAGTAAATTATTCAGAGAATTTGTTTAAATTGAAACTTTTATAGAAGCTGTTTACACATGTATAACTTGAGCCTCCAGTTTTTACTGAAGCAAAATGCAAGTTGCAGGTAGTCCAGCAGGAAATTCCACTGCGAATTTCCACAAAGCAAAGATCATAAAAAATGTAAAATGCCAAGATTGAGTGCCCACAATCAGTCCCAATTCGTGGCTGTGGGCATATTTGGCTTGCTACATTGGCAGGGCTTGGAGGTCTTAACTTTTCCTCCATAGTGGCTCCGTAACAAAACCTCACACAGGATATAGTTTCTATGTGATGTTCTCCTTCGATTGCAATGGTTACACAATTTTCTTTCCCCCTCCACATTTGTTTACTTGTTAACTGTTCGATTTTATACATGGATATACTTAAATGTTTTATTGTGTGGCATTTCTAAATGTTTCTCCTTTCCCCAGTGGCACATGTTTCTGAATGATTGCACGCACAGGAGAAGTCCTGCTGCATGCTCTAGAGTCAGGTTTACTTGTGGCTCATAGATTCCAGTGCATGGGTTTGAATTGTTGGCAGGACTAGACTGAAATTCAGTTTCTACCCTTGTATTAGGGTTGACACTGAGCTCAGACCTTTCCCTACAGTGGTCTTAAACAAAACAAAGCACTTTGTGGAGATTGGATTTGGAAATCAGCGTAGGAGTGCTTGTATATCACTACTGAGGTGTGCATGTGAAGAAAATTTCAAGGAAATTCAACCCTCAGTAGATTTCAAGGAAAGAGCTATAGTTTTGGTCTGATCTGTACATAATTGATGATTTCTCTGAGCAGATCAGATTTTAGAAAGCACCTAAATACCATTTTCAAAATTGATACAGGCCCTATGGATGCTAATAGGAAGTCATTTAAAGCTGTAAACTCATCTAAAAAGGTAGAAGCTGCTTGGGATTTTCATAAACACCTGTGCAGATTACATACCTAACCTCCACTTCACTTGCTAGTCAGGGCACCCTACATACTGTTTTGCAAACTTATTGGGCTATTATTGGTTTTTTGGAGGGAAGGTTTCCATGCACTGAATCTATTATAATGAAGATAGTTGTAGTTCTAGTGTTAGCTGCCAGAGAGAGTGTATTTTCAAAGCTCCCTGCAAATGAATGAATCAAAAGGTATGTTTTAGCAAATCTCCAGATAAAGTCAAAGAGAGAAAGTGCAGCAAGTGCTAAAAGCAAGAATGTAAATCCAAATGATACCATTCTGTCCTCGAATGTGTTGGCTGTGGACACATTTTACGGCTTAGAACTGGAATCCCAGAAAATAGGCTAGTACTGAAGCATACAAAAGTCTCATTACTTGTTCAAAGTAGAAAATCCAAATAATAATTAAAGGAAGCTTTTGAAATTACAGCATCAGGCTTCTTGGTGTCATTAATGTAAAACAGATTTGAAAGCTATGTCAGCAAAATGTTTTTAGATAAATGGTTCTTTGAAGCTAGTATCTCCAAAAATCAGGAAAAATTAGGATATTAAAAAGTGAAGATGTTTGCAGGATTGTGCTAGAGAAGAGTACTTTTGAAATAAGACTGTTAAAGACAATATTTATTTGCCCACATTTGGAGTCAAGACCTCTATAATTCCATATATGTAGCTGTACATCTAGCCCCTTCCCTCCCCACACCCCAAGAACCATTGGAGACTTCTTTGCCAGCAGGATTGACCAGACTGCAAATATTAGTGAAATTATTCTAAAATAGCAGTGTACAGTCAGGCCCAGAGGGAACTGAGATCAGCTGATTTGCCTTAGTTTTAACACCCACAGGATAGTGGGAATTATTGAATTTATATTAAAAATATAGTGATTACTTACTCTTTAACCCCCTTCAAGTAGCTTGATAGTGACTGTGCTGCCATATATTATCAATACCTGCTTCTGTAAAACAAGCAGTGGAGTTGGGCTTTTGTCCTGGTGCCTGAGATCTTAGTCAGGTGTACCATCACTCATGTTTCTGCTCATTGCTCAGATCTGGTTTTGTAAAATCATGTGTGGAATGATGTTATGCTCTGTCTTCATCAGAATTATTAAAGCCTGGCTTCTGGCAGAAGGGTATTATCTCCTGTGCTCTTGTACTCCGCCATGCTCAATGGCCAGTACAATAATCTCAACAGCAATGTTTGTCTCTTACCCTCAGGGAGTATAAATACCTTTAGAAATGGCTGACAAAGCCCTCATTATCTCAGTTTCTGTGTCTTCTGAAAGCTGTGGGGGATTTTTCTAATGGGAAGTTTGCACTTTCACCAATTACCAAACTATTGCTTGATGTTCCGATTACTATAGGCTTTTGTTGTGGGTTAACTCCAGTGGGCAGCTTAAGCCCCACACAGCTGCTCACTCTGTCCCCCCTGGTGGGATAAGGGAAAGAATCAGAAGGGCATGAGTGATAAAACTCAGGAGTTGAGACTGAAGACAAAAGCTGTGTGTGCAAGCAAAGCAAAACAAGGAATTCATTCACCACTTCCTGTGGGCAGGCAGATGTTTGGCCGTCTTCTCAAAGCAAGGCTCCATCACGTGTGACTGTGATTTGGGAACACAAATGCCATAATGTTGAATGTCCCCCAGTGTTTATCCCTGAGCAGGATGTCATAGGAGTGGGATATCCCTTTGGTCAATTGGGGTCAGCTGTCCTGGCCATATCCCCTCCCAAACCCTTGTGCACCCCCAGACTGCTCATTGGTGGGATGGGGTGAGAAGCAGAAAAGGCCTTGATGCTGTGCACACCCTGCTCAGCAACAGCTAAATTACCAGTGTGTTATCAAGAGTGTTTTGGTCACAAATCCAAAACTTAGCACTATACATGCTTTTATGAAGCAAATTAGCTCCATCCCTGACAAAACCAAGTGTAATCGCCACCCTTTTTTCCATACTATTGACACTGTGCTCAGGTCCCACATTATCTGATAGATTCTCCCTCATTAACCACCTTCTCTTTCCCATCCTGGGATATAGACATGGAAATCATTACCTTAGTCTGTGGATCACCCCTTTAAAAGCCACAAAATGTCTATTGAGTCCATTTGGTCCATGTGTATTCAATCTGTTATTCAATCTGTATTCAGTCAGTTCACTCAGGAGAGCAGAGGTGGTGTGATGCTGGAGTTACTGGGCACCAAAGCAAACTCAGGTTGCGTCGCTGCTGCACTTTGACATCTTGTGAGGCTTGTCCTCTCTTGGTTCAGATGGCTCCTGCTGTGCTGATTTCCATAGCATGCAGCTCACATCCTGAGTTGCAACAGTTTAAAGGTATTCCCATGACAATCTCCACCTCTGGTTCCTTTGGGCCAGGTTATAGGGTTTAATAATAGAACATAATAGGGTTTGCAGCAAACTCCTCCCTTTGCTCCTAGCCTGGCTAGCAACAAAGGGTTCCTGCTGTAGTAATTCCCATGACATGAAACTCAGATCCTGGGTTACAACAATTTAAAGTTGTTTCCATTACAATCTTCAGGCCTCATCCCTTTGGACCAGACCATAGGATTTAGTATTGCAATGAACTCCTCCCCTTGTCCCTCCTCTAGTCTGAGATTACACACAGGCCCACAGTCCACATGGGGCAGTGTGGACTTGCCTACACACCACTGTCCTTTAGGGATGTAGCTGCTCCAGAATGACAATATCCATAGGCCACTCTCCCTTCAGGGGAGTACCTGCTCTAGTATAGATGTCTCCATGGCCATGTATGTTTTTGATTGTACCATCATGATTTTAGCCACAGTCACAGTCCTGTGACATTGATTCCAGCCTGTCCATCACAGGAATGGCAGCAGTGCCCTGGCTGTCTGCCCGCCCGTTCCTGTTATCAGTATGTTCCCAGGCAGAGCAGAATAGGATGGTAAGGAGAACAGGAAACAGCAGAAGCAAAAAGCAGTCACTAGCAAGCACTAGTTACTAACCTACATTCAGGCAAGTCAGCTCTGTGGCAGGCACAGGAGCCTGACAATTAATAGCTAAAGAGATACAAATTTGGTATAGCATACTCTGATCAGATAAGTTCTTATCTCTAACCCCTCATTCCCCACGCTGGGTGCCAGAAGGGATTGTTACAGGTATACCCAGGTGGGCAGCTCAGCTCCTTACTTCCCTTCAGTGGGATGAGGGAGAACAACCAGAAGGGTAAAAGTGCAAAAAGGGTTGAGATATAGACTGCTTAACAGGGAAAGCAAAAGCCACACATGCAAATAAAGCAAAACAAATCATTCATTCATCATTTCCCCTGGGCACAGAGGTGTTCAGCCATTTCCAGGAAAGCAAGGCTCCATCACATGTAACAGTGACTTGTGAAGACAAACACCATCACTCCAAACACCCCCTACCCTCCTTGTTCCCTCAGCTTTGTGTGCCTAGCCTGATGCCATATGGTGTGGGATATCCCTTTGCTCAGTTGGGGTCAGCTGTCCTGGGTGTGTCCCCTCCTGGCTTCTTACCCATCCCCAGCCTTCCTGCTGGTGGAGTGATGTGAGAAGCAGAAAAGCCCTTGATGCTGTGTGAGCCCTGCTCAGCAATAAGTATTGGTGTGTTACCCACACTTTTGGTCACAAAGACAAACATAGCACTAAACAAGCTACTATGAAACAAAGTAGCTCCATCCCAGTCAAAACTGGTGCAGCTTTTTATGCTTCAGTAACATCTTCACCACTGGTGCCGCTGGGCAGAAGTCAGGAAATAGGAAAGCTCCTTTTATCCATGTGAACTTACAGTCATTGTGCTTGGAAGAAGACTGTGGTGGTTTAGCACCTTTTTATCTCGTTATTTCCTACAAAACTTTTCCATTTATTCAAGACAACTACTATTTTTTGTTGTATTTAAAGGGAAAAAAGTTTTCTCCAAGAATGCCAGCAAATCAGGCAGGATTTTATTGACAATTTTAGGGACATCTCTGCTTTGCACAACTCCAGGCTCCCTGATAATTGAGAGTCTTTACTTGGCTCTCAGAAACCTGCAGGTGTCCTGCTACTGAAAATCAACTTGACATCACATGGCTGTGTTATGTAGGAATGGACTTCTAGGTCTCCAGACCTTGATTTATACATGACTAGCCAAAGGAAAAAAAATATGTTGGGAATGTGAAACAGAGGGAGAGATAAAACAGAACAAGATGATAGCAAGAATTGATCTTCAGAGAGAGCCTCATGTAAAAATCAAAGCACCTGGACTTCATTGTATTCAGGTTTATAGGTTTTCTTAATCACCTAACTTCTGAGGGAAGGTAGGCAGTACCACAGCTGATGGCAGTGACCCAAGGTAGATCTACAAGAAGTGGTTTTATAGTTTCCATTTATTTCAGAAATTATTCTGTAGACTACAGACGACCTAGTTCATATAATCCTATTTTTGACCCTAAAGGAAGTCAAAATGGTGGTAGCATTCTGCAAAAAAATAGACATAAAAATCATTCTCATATGAGTTCCCATAAGGAAAGGTATGCAATATGGAAACGTAGCCTATTTATTCACAGAGCATACTGCAGGAGGTAGTATTTGCTGCAGCAAGAGTGTTTCCAAATTGACTCATGAGTATGCAGAATTAGGAAAACAAATGCAAATCTAGCCCAAGCTATCCAACTAGCTGGCTTCTGGCCAGAATTCTATCTAAACTAGCTTTCTTCTATTCTGGCCATCATTACCTCTCTCCCTCTTTCAAGCCCTTTATTCAAGCACTGCTGAAGTTTTGCTCTTCATTTCTCTAGAAACAGCCAGGTGCTTCTTTTTTTTGTTTCAATTTCTGAAAGGAAATAAGGGAAACAGAGAATAACTGGCTACTGGTGGTGTGTGGCTCCTCAGGTGTGGTGTGGATGTCACTTTGGTAATATTTTAGCTTGTCTGACTGGCATCTTGCAAATAATAGTTTGAAATCCTCCCACATATCCCTGCACGTAACTTGGTCTGTGGAAAAAATGTGAGTTATATTTTGATAGCCAATTTTAGAATTTAGGGGATTTATGTATGAGAAAGTTTAAAAGCTATCAGGATCTCTCAAAATACTGCAGCCAGCACTAAACACACCGGACTGCATTCTCTGCCAAAATCTTTCTCAGTAAATCCTAATGTGACTTGATAACTTAGCTACAGACCTTGGCTTGGAATAGAGCCCAAACTTTGAAAGACTGGAAGTTTCAGTTGGCAAAAATGTGAAGGTGCAGTGGTGAATTCATAGCAGACTGGGGTTTAGTTTTAATTATAGTAAGGGAATTTAGCTCTCAAGAAAAAACCCTTAAAAAGAGAAGCAACGAGAAAAGGTGAAGGAGAAAGGAGACAAGTTAGAGTTTATTCCCTTCTCTGTGACTGAAGCTGAGGCTTTCAGAGAAGGTTTATTTGGCTAACTTCTCCTTCAGTCTTATTCAAAACTGAGAGCACAATGGAGCAGGGTAATTTTTGGAAGTGAAATAGTTGTTTCTTGTTTTAATTAAAGAAGGGTGGTTCTTTATGCATACTGCCTCATTTCTAGGTTAGTGCACAACATCAGTGTCTGTACCAGCATCAGATTTCTTAGCCAATTCAGGCAGCTGATTTTCTATTCACAGTTTCACAGTGATCCTGTTCTCCATTAACGCAGCATTTGGGGCTTTCACACGTGGTTTGTAAACAGAGAATCATTAATGTTTGCTTCTCTCTTCACTTCAGTGACAACCTTCATCCTGAAAAAGAGTGTTCCTGAGAACATATTTCCATTCATGCTGTTGCTAGAAAGCTATTTCAAACTCAAGCAATTTTGTCTTTCCAAACTAACCAAGTTCCTCTCTCGTGTCATCAGTTGTTCAGGTTGATACCCAAGACGCAGGCTCCTCCACTAATGCTCCACACCATGCTCATCCTCAGGGTATGTTATTAGCAAATAACATGCTCTCATGCCCCTCCTGCTTTTCAGGCCATGTGATGAAAACAGGAGATCTCAGGATTGCCAGTCTTTTCATGTTTCCTTTGACTGTGAATTATAAAATTATTTAAGGCTCCTCTCTCTGGAAACACAGTATTTGCCTGTATACCTGTAGGTGTATGGCAGACAAGTTCTTTCTGCAAAAACCATGTCAGCTATAGTTTACATTAGTTTGTAGGGCTTTGCGTTGTGTTAATTTCTGAATAATTAATTTATTAATTTTATCACATTTTTATTATTTATTTGGGGGGAGGGCTGTATTAAGTGTTTAAACTTACTGTAGTTAAGCTATTCTTTCCCATGTCAATTAAAAAAAATGTATCTTATTTATAGAATAGAAGAAGTGAACAAGGTGACCAGGTAGTTTTCAGTGTAAGTGTGATCGGTTTTTTTAATAGAATCTCCTGATTTCAGCGTTTCTATCAGACAAACAGGTCTCTTTGCACCTGTTTGTCTTACAGTGCCAGCCATTGTGAGCATAACTGCTCACTTTGCATGTGCTGCACAGGGACACTGTCTTTATAAATGCATGCCTGGGCTAAGATTTAACAGATGGAAGGTGAGCAATAAGCACCTTACTGCACTGATTATCCTCTGTGCTGTGATGGCAGCTGATTTTCTCTTTTGTGAAACCAAACATCATATCCAGAGGTCGGACAGAGCTGGGTCTCCCTTGCTTGACTGAGCATAATATATGGCTCGACCTTCCAGTTCTCATGAATCACTGAAACAGGAGCTCTGAATTCAGAGGACAGCTAAATAGCAGGGAAAAACAAAACAAAACAAAACTGTACAAGCTTCTTCAGCTCAGACTTGCTTTGCATTTAGCAGATATTTTATATATTCTCTTTGGAAATTGTATCAAGTAATTTTTTCCCCTCTTATTTGTACTTTGCTGTTTTTTGTAGATGCCAAGTGTCTGCCTTACTGTAGCCAGGAGCATGAAATACTGCCACAGAAACCTGTGACAATGCCTTTAAGACTGCTTGTTGTTGCCTATTTATGGTGCAGTAATGGTTTATTTCATAGTCTAAACCCTAGGACTGTATTTTAATGAAGATTTAAGGCTGTGATACAGCTGCTATTCAAACTGTGTGAGAGAGGCATGTTGGAATAGCTCATGATTTACTGCTGCACTGTCAGTCTTTAAGCTACCAAGTGTCTTTACCCTTTGGTGCAGTAGCTACGGTGGAAACTGTACCCACTGCTGTGAAGCAGACACGGCGATTAATGAATCTGAGGCGCGCTAATCAAACATGTGTTTTCTTGGCACAGTGATTGTGTTATACATCACAGCCCAATGTACAGGCCTTTATCTTTCCTTAATGATCTAGCAAGGGGGCTTTTTAAAATGTGGGTGTTTTTCATGCGCTCCTTAGATTTGTTCCACGGGGGGTGGCCGTTAAAAACATCTGACGGGCATGCAGTGAGCCAGCGCCCTGCTGAGATTAGTAAAATACTATATTTAGTAATCGCACTACATCAAGGAACTCCAGCATTGCAGGAAACAGTTTGATTCAATGCTATTTTTTTCTGATTTTTTTAAATTTTTTTTTTTAATTGTATGCCTTCTTATTTCATCTGGGATANGTAGTAAGAATGAAAAGTGGTATTTGGAATCTCTCTCATACTGCTCTGTGTCTGAAGAAACTGATCTAATATTTGTTAGGAAACCTCTTTGGGTAATACATAGCACAAGGATTCATGCTTTTAAGTACTAGAATACTATACAGTAAAAGCTCCTAAAATTGGCTTTGAGCAAATGGTTGAAATGAGCAAGTATATTAAATTTATTTTTGTGCCAGAAGTATTTCTTCACCACTAAATAAGCATGAAACAGACTTGGAGCTCCAACAGGTTTGTTTCATTTTTTTCTTTAATAGTTGACGTGACTAACGGTAGATTAACAACATAAAGTGGAAGATAAAAAAGACCCATATGGAAAAGACAGCTTTTCACCAGGATGCTAAAGGAAGTAAACTGTTTCATGAGACTCTTGTCCAAATCAAAATTCCTATTTTAACATCTGATTTCTGAGCCCATTCTGCTTTTCTTGTTGCTGTAAATCCAAAGCAGCCTATGTAAAATCTTGGAAACTATTCTGTAAGCTCAGGACTAAATCGAGTGCTCTCCCTTTAAGGGGCAGATTTAAAGGAATACCATCCTTTGTTCTAACAAAATAGTCTGGGCTTGTCAATCCAGAAGATTTGTGCATTGCTGAACATAATGGCATTTTATTACCTAGTTTATTTCTGTCTAGCATTCTAAGACTCCTGCTGATGCTTTGACTCAGGGTAGTTTTCAGTTTGGAAACTTGAACTCAAATGTCATAGATTACTTCTTTCTTTCGGTAATTTGTATTATTGTTATTTTTTTTAACTATTAAATATTCAAGTTAATAATGTTTGTCCTGACAGAAGTTGTGTTTCAAACTGTGAACATCTAAGCAGCAGTGTGTGAAACGAGTAGCCTTTATTTTTGCTCCCCTCAGACTCTTGTTAGTTCACTCGTTTCTAGCAGTAGTTTGGGATATTATAGTCAAGCTTAATGATTAAGTAGTAGTACAACAGGTCTCTCACCCTCCTCAGTTGTGATTCAGTCACCACAGGCCTTGTCCATGCAAAAGAATAGATGTTCAAATTCAGACATGCATGCTGAAGGCCAGCAGGCTATGCTGTTCTTGAAGTTAGAAACGTATTTACAAAATAATTTCTGTAGTTTAACTACTGGCCATTATCTGAAATTGCATATTGATCCATTTTTTAGAGCAGCTTATTGCAAGATAAAGCCTGAAATATTTTTGCAGTTTCCATCGGAACACTTGCAAGTAGGGAGGAGTATTATAGTAAAGGTAGATTGAAGAGACATCTTTATAAAAATATGAGAGAAATGGGAAATTTCCTGCTTGTGAAGCAGCATTATGATAGAAGTACCCTAAAATGTAATTTCCTATACAGTTTTATGCAGTGTAGTTTACTTTCTCCTGTATAAAATAACATATGAAGTTAAGAATTCTGGCTATGCCATTCCCCATTCAGTTGTAACATTGTAGACATTCATCTTATATCTTCCTTTATGTGTAGCTATAAATGCCCATCCAAATATTTGCATCTCTTCAGTAATTTAAAATACTAAAAACAAAGGGCCAAATTTCAGCATAAGTTGTCAAGGAGTTTCAGACCTTCACATAAATTTCTGTGTACACATTCCAGTGAATGGTACCCATCCATACATACTCATACCACACTGCTTGTTCCTGACTGAAGCAATCTGTAAAATGAAAATACACTTCCATGCCACGTGAATATGGAACATGAAGGCATACATGTGTGAGTAAATCTGTGGCATTGTGAAAAAAATATACTTCTAGAATTTATTTCTGTGTTTTGATGTCCGGGATGCCCTTTGTGTTTTACACACCAAGGTTTTGTGCCCTGCCTGCACAGTGCTGTGGAGGGCTGTGTTTGGGATTCTTGAGCTGGCTATACATGATTTATCTCAGGTGTATGTAGTTACCCAGCAGAAAAGCTGGCAGTGCTGTGTGCTTTTCCCAATAAATGAGCAGTCTCATTGAGAATTATTGCCAGGATCTTCTTGTGGTGACACTGCTTTGTGCTGTGTAGACAAACCTTGGAGGAGAATTTCATGTAAATCAGTCATAATAGTCTGAGGGTGGAGTCTTGCATTTTACTCAGAAACTTGCACAACTCTTGCTAGAGACATCTGTATGCTGGCCATTGTTTTCTAACCAGATCCTAATTCTTTTCCATCAAATCTCTGCTTATATGTTATCTAAATAAAACATCCTGAATTTTAATGAGTGAAAATTCATTGCTGTTTAATCGTTAAATGCACTGAGCTAATCTCTGAGTGTCCCTTAATTATAAAAAGTGAAGCTGGGAAATTAGGTCCTGGACACAGAGAGTAATTATTTTCATAACTCTTTTGTTTTTTACCTCCATAACATATGGAAAGAGAAAATGACCAATTGTGGTTAGGCCAGAGGCCTTAATGATGGTTATAGTCCCAGCACTGCCAGTCAGTCCAGTCCAGCTTGGATGAGTCATTTAAAGTCTGTCCACAAAGTGTCCTTACCTGCCTAACAAAGGTATGGTGAGATGGGCTGTAGTTTAGCACTCCTGACTCTTTAAGGCACAGAGGAACTTAGAAAAGTGTTACTTTTGTCATCATGAATCTCAATAATGGCTTCATAATCACTGTCACAGCATTTGGCCAGCCTTCAGCAGTCATCATTCCTTGATCACAGACACAGACTCGGGTGTTTGCTGTGCTCTGCCTTAAAGAATATGATATTCTTGAAAGAGTTTTTATAGATGTTCAGATTCTTCCCACACTTGGTAATAATAGCATGGACATATAAACTGAAATATTTGCAACATGCTGCTGGCCAAAACCCAAGAAGTATCTGCTGCTATTTGGGTTATTTGGTAATTATTTGACTACCATTATTTCTTTCTGAGTGCCTATTTTGGACATTCTGCTCTAATAGGTAAATAAAAAAGCCTCAAATTTTGGCTCGTAGACCAAACTTGAAGGGGAAAGGAATAATGTAGTGTGAGAATGCAGCAACTGGACTGATAAATAACAAAACAGGATTACTGGGAAATTGCACATACTCATGCCAAATGTAGAAGTCTGAATGTTTCTTCTGACTGCACCAATCTGTAGACTAGAGAGATTTGATGAAAGGACAAAGTTTTATTTGTTCCTATTCAAAGTCCAGTCTTTTGTCTTCTATATCACTATTCATATCATTAATATAGAAAGTGGGTTTTTTTGGTTCAGCTGAAGAGCTTCAACAGAGCAAGAGATAATTAGAGAACTGTTGTCTGAGGAATTGCAAAATAATGGCCTTGATACATTGAGATGAGGCCAAAAGTGCATAATGAAATCCCTTTGGGAAAGTTAAGCCTATAGAGATACCAAAATTCTGAGTTTATTGCAGTTTCAATGTGAGACTCTAAAGGGGATGTGAGTCAAACCTGCTACTGCAGATGGTAGTGTCATGAAATACTAATAGTTTTTCCTCTGTCTGTCTCCTGTTCTTTCAGCTTGTTAGTCATTCTTTATTCCAGTGGATGGACATTAGTGAATTGTATACTCATATTATTCTGACTAAAACTAAGCTTACAAACACGCTGTACAGTTCAGAAAGTGCCATTTTCCCATTTCTACATATCTGCTTTTCTTGGTCATCGGATTTTGCCCCTTTTGTGATGTCATATTTGCAGCAGAGAGCCATCCTCTTGATCTTTTCTGCCCCATTTCTCACATCATATTCCCACAACACATAGCAGAAAATCTACTTTGCAGCTAGTTGTGGAAGCTTGATAAGCCTTTGTCATAACAGTAGTCCCTGACATTTAAAGGACTTCAGTTTATATTTGTCAGCCAAATTTCATACCTTCATACCTCTTTCAATTAATCAAAGTTAAACCATTGTATATGTGAAGGGGCCTCTTGTGGTTTCTAAGTAAGTAGTATGGCTTTTCTGGCAGAGAGCCACAAGCAATTTAGTAGGCACATACTGTGGGGGTTGAGAGGAAGAGAGACAGGAATAATCCAGAAAGCTTTAAGAAGGGCTGAATGAAATCAGTATTTCTATACAAAGTACAAGACTGCATTCTGTATCTTACTTTTGGCCATGGCAAAACTTTTGGTGTGTTATCAGTAAATTCTGAAACATAGCACCAACTCAATTTTCCTCCTACTCAACCAGTTTTGCACTGGTTTTGCTTCAGTTGAGGTATTTCTAGTTTGCACCTGTGGCAGAGAAGAGTTAGGCACAAGGGATTTAATACACGGTTTGCAATTGTCATATTGTCAATAAACTGTTTCCACAGGAATAAACCTAATGTAGTTTCTAGTTGTCTTCAGAAATAGCAGGATTTATTTTGTAGCCTAAAAGTCAGGATGAGGCTTTACAATGTACCTTTTACCTGACAGCTATACAGCTTTTATGTTATAGATACTAACATAAAAGGTCTGTCTCCAGCAGAGCTGATCTCTCTTTCCAATTCTGATGGGGTCACATAGTCAATGTAAATTACCACCATAAACTAAATTCCACCTCTCCTGTAGAACAAAGTGTTTGATCTGCCTGTCTGGGAGTCAGGAGCTGTGCAGAGAACTGTAATATTTCAACAATTCAGCATGAGTGGCAACCTGTTCTTAATAATGAAATGCTAGCAACATTTAATTTTGTTTTGTTTCATCATGTTAAAATCCATCCTTTCTTCAGGGGATTTAAAGACCAGCTGAAGGGAACCTGAGGACAAAGAGAATAATTCAAGTAGAATCACTATCTTCCTCTGTATTTCATGCAAGTTCAGGTTCAACATGCACATCTTGATGCCCATAGGGAATGAGTTACGCCTAGCAAAGGATAGTCTAGACATCTCAAGAAGAACGGGATTTATCTATTTTTTCTGTCATTTTGATTTAATTGAAATACGTACCATAATAGTAACGTCAAAAGAGTTAGTGGATTTTACTAGAAATGAAATTACAATCAAAAAATTTAAACTATTGCTGGCAAGTTTTTGGAGGATGTAATGATTTACTTGGGTGTTTTATAACTAAGCTACAATATGCTGTTAAAAGTAACATGTAGGTTGGAAAGTTTAACTTGAAGCTAGATTCTTATACAGATACAACATCTTGAATTCAGTCTGAAAGATGTCAGAATCTGAAGCACTCAGCACTTCAAAAATTATGCAACAGGCATGTCATGGAAAATTTGGCCCCAGTTCAGCATGTGACTATCTAGACTATTTTACACACTCCTTTTTTTGATATTTAAGATGAATTCAATGTAAATGTCTGGAATTCTTCTTACAAGCTTGTTGGAAAGGGACAGTATTTTAGCATGACTCCCTTGTGCAAACCTGGTGTTTAGCAGATTACGTATGTTATTCTGTTATAGGTACACTACAGTGATAGACAAAATGGCAAAGAGTGTATGACCTGTTTGACACTGTCTCCTGTGCAGATGACTTTCCAAGGTATCGGAAGCTCCATTGAAGCCAGCCATGACCAGGTATAATACCTTCACCCCACACTCTTGTAATTTTCTTACTATCTGGTAAGGCCAGAATGTCAGCATTAGTAAATTTAAATTTTCGACACATCTTTTGCTTTCCATATGGCATGTTCTTGTCACAGGGAGTTGCCTCTCTTGCCCTACTAAAATCCTGAATAGATCTAAAAATTGAAGTGAAAAGGAGACAAAACTATATTGCCTTTTACATATTTTTAAGACATATTAGGAAAGCCTGAAGAACTTGCTTCGGTTTTAAAGTCAGATGTAAGGTTTCTGCAAAGGTTTTATTTGCTTTTATGTGTGTATCAGGTCTTGTCTATCCTATTTTTGCTAGAAGATTATGAGTAGTTGGAAAAGCAGTGAGATGAAGCCATCATCTCTGGCCATCATCTGTCACAAGAAACTGACATTTGAGAGGGGAAAGAGATTTTTAATCAGACCGTGTAAAACTCCCATTTTGTTTGGCTGTTGCTAAAACATTTAATTCAAGCTTCTGGCAAAAAGCCAGAAGGAAAAAAAAAAGGCTCAATGTTAATCATTTATCACCCTGTTGCCTCAGATGGGAACTGAGGGGGACTTCCATTCTTCTTGTCTTGTCCTCCAACACTCGTATGTATAAAAGCATAACAAGACTTTGATACTCTGAAAGTATTAAAAGCAAAAAGGAAACAAGTAGAAGAAAACATTAAACCAAAACTTGCACCTTTCATATCTTCAGTAGATTAGAAAAAATCACCCTGTTTACTTGCTTTTGCAGATTATTTTTAAATGGTACTGTGTTCACATTTGCTGTCTATTTTATCAGTGTCTCTGCAAGATTCTCTAAGAATAAAAAGGAAAGCCACCTTAAAAATTAGCAGAATTAGTTACTTTTGGGAAAAAGTTTTGGACACCCTTAGCCATGTTTTTGTTTGGTGGGTTTTTTATTGAAAGTTCCTAAGTTAGTTGTTAACATAAACTAAGCCCATTAGTTATTTACACGGTAACATGAGGATACTTCCTGCCTTTAAGTGTTTGGTGTTTTACAGTAATGGAGAGCTGTGGTAAGTCAGACCATACTTTGACATTCAATTCTCATTTCATCCAGCAACTTGTTTATGCTGCTCTAAAGCTGCTCCATTTTTCTTTCAGTAAAGATAGGCTTTTAAAATATAGTTATAACACAAGTATGATATTTAGACATTTCAATGAATTTAAGGTGGTCCCTGTCAATTTGGTAACAACTACATTCTGGGCCACCAGCCAGCTTGGCCTTTGTCTTAGCATTTATTTAGGCTAGAGTATGATATGTAAACAGAAAAAAGACTCTGTAAGCAAAAAGCACATTTAAGCCATCTAAATAATTATGTATTTAAGATCTCTAGATGAAAATGTTGTATTGAGCCTGCAAAGTTGAGCACCAAGAAATTAAGAAATTCCGGATTATGTGCAACATTAGTTTCATCCCAAATGTACCCATTCAGGGCTCCAAACAGGATATTCTTCTGAGAAGAAAAGAAATTTGCATAAAATCACATAGATAAAGCTTGTATCATAGCACATTCACAAATAAGTAGAATTAAATTTATTTGCGCCATTGTGTAGCTGGAATTTCCTCATCTTGTTTCAATTTGAAGTTTAAAAAATGTTCATAATTGGTTTTAGTTACGTAATTTTCCACAGGGTTCTTAAAATGGAAAGAAAAATGTTTTGTTATTGCATGATGGGGTGGTTGTTGTGTTACTGAACCCACATCACTTGTGCAAAGATTTCATCTGAGCCAAGAGCAAAAGAAAATAATCATCTGAAAGCCAAATGCCAACCAGTGGCTCACAAAAAAGTTCCACTCACTGGACAGGATGCACAAATTTCTGCTCATGCCTTTCCTATCTCTCAAAGGAATTTCATTTTCTGGGGAAGAGGGATGCTATTGATAGGTTGTGTTTGATAAGGCAGTAGCAGGATTAGATTAAAGCATCATTTCCCATCACCTGAATAAACAGAGAAAAACGAATCATTAGCAAGTCAAGTGTTTGTCAGGCACTGACAAAATTAATAAATTAATGACAAAATTAGGGCTATTAATGGACTAACTAAAAGAAAAAATCCCCTTTTCTCTGTTGTTCTTGTGTGCTTGGTTTGTTTCTGCTCGTTTCCTACAATTCTACTCACAGTAGGTTGATTTGATGGTTATTATTCTTTTAAAAATAGGAGACAGAAATGCTGCACCTTTGTCAAACTGAACTTCATTTTAAAGTCTCAGATTAAATAAGTGCAAGATAACTGTATGCTATAAAACTTGAATTTTAGCAATTCTTCCCTAACTTTCGTAATCTGTTACTTTTAAATAGTGTCTGTAGTATTTTGTGGCTAGGATGGGCTGATCACCTGGAAGCCTGTGATTTCAGTGGAGGGATGGTGATTTCTGCCTCAGTAGGGAGGCCTGGCATAGTCTGACATCAGGAACTGTCACTCCTGTGCTTATGAAGATAATTTTTCACACATTCATTTTAAATTATTGATTCTATAATTTCTAGAGGTTTTTTATGGAACACTTTAGGAATGAGACTCTGGAACATTTTGGGGAAAAGGGGTGAAAAGTGTTGTGTGAGAGTATCTAATAAAAAAAGCTACATGCAGATTTGTCACTATATTGTGGCAGAACCACAGTAGCGTGGTACATGGCAGCTGATTTTAAAAAAAAAGAAATAGAAAAGATTAAAAAAAAGAAAACTGTTTCCAATGGCATCTCCAGCACTATAGGATACCTTTTGTATTGGACTCATCTTTTGTAATGTGTCTCCCTGCTCGTATCCAGTAGGAGATTTGTTACCCAGAAGATATCAGAGTGGTTGCAATCCTACATAAGTACATTATCTGGCTGTTTCAAATATGTCAAGACTTGACACTGCCGTTTTTTCAAGTCTCTTGCTCTTTTCCTGTACTCTGTAGGGAGTTTTCATTCTTTAGATTGGTTTAGCTGGTGATTTTAATGAGTTCAAATATTTTCCCCACATACTTCATCTGAGCAATTTCAGATTAATATAAACATATCATACTGTTCCACTAATTAGCGTGTTTTTCGAATGTCTGATTGGCAAGGCATATCTCATTTGGTCATGAAGCAGTATTGTAGAAGCAATTGCTGATCTTTCATTTTTCTTTTAACAAAAAGAAAAAATGGGAAACATTCCTAAAGCACCACTGCAGTCTGTCCTGCCACATATTTTGCTGGATTTTGCATTCAGGTATGCCAACCTCTTTTATAAAAATTTAATGGGGTCATAATTTTTTTTTTTTTCCTGAATGATTTCTTTCTATTTTTTTCTCTTTCCAGTTATCTGACTATAAAATTCTCTTTCCTTAACAGCAACTATTAATAGCAACTATTCTTTGGAGGGTTTTTTTCAGTAAAATTTAGTTACAACTAGCTATTAGTTAAAATGGACATCACTTTCTATTGATTTTCTCAATAAAAGCTGAGTTTCTCCTTAATGGTAGTAAAGCCTGGTATGTTTTACATTGCTGTGGGACTAGAGACTACCTATTCTCAGGGCTTATGATGGACTTCAGGCATATATGGCAAAGCTGGGGAATGAATTGAGAGTGGGTGATTTAAAGTAGCAGAAAGGAAGTCCAGATTTTTTTTTTTTTTTTTTTGTGTGTCAATGAGAAAATTCAAGATATGAAAAGTAGGAGAAAGAAAAGGGAAAAATTCATAGATAGGAGGCTATATAAGCAAAAATAGTTGGAATGAAGCAGAAAACTAAAAAAGTGCAGAGAAATGGGGCAGTGAATGTCTGAAGGCCACAGAAGTGGGATAAGGAGAGAAAGTTAGAGCTAAGCAGAAGGGGTGATCAAAAACCCCACTAATAAAAGACATCTTTTGCACTGCTACATCTCAAAATACTGAAACCTGAATTTCTTGTTACTGCTACAAATAAATATCTTCCACTTCTAGTGAACTGTGACGCATGAAGAGTTCTTTAAATTCTTGAGTGCAGGCACACTAAGAACTGTAAGTTAGAAGATGTAATGTTAACAATTGAAAGAAATTGAGATTTATGTTTTCCCTGGAGGACTCCAGTCAATACCTTAAAGTTGTTATAGATGTACTGCACTCAACAAATATCACTGGATTCACTATGATGGTACTAGGTTAAATTTGATGCCCTATGTCAAACAAGACAGCCTGTGACATAGGTTCAATCTAAGAAGTCACATGCTTCTGATATGCCTTGAACAAGCCAATGTCAAACTCAGCTTCCATGTTTACATGTATATTTTAGAAACTTGCAATGTTACCATCTTTAGTGGATTTATAATAATTGTTTTTCTGGATGTTACAGCTCTGAGTGACTGAGTGCTTTGGGGTAGCACACTCCTGTAGTTGTCATAACTGTGAAAGAATAAACATCTTGGGTGCATTCTTAAGGCTTACTGAACAGCAGGCAGATTGAAAGTATGAACATTCTTTTTAAAATAAAATTATTTAAAAGTCAGTGCTAGTGATGATAAAGAACAGCTTGGGCCCATTTTGAGATTTTCAATGTTTGCCATGTAGTACTCTGCCTGAACAAGTGAATTTTTAACTCCAAGTAACTTAATGTTCACTGAGGAGTGACCAGTTCTCTGCTTGAATTTCAGGAGGCAGATCAAAGAGCAGTGCAATTTCTTAAAATCTCATTGCTTTAATACTTTTGTGATTATTTTGGAGGTTTTAACCATGTTTTCTAGAGCTGGCAATACTGTCCATTTGTTTATTATTGAGTTCAGCTGTATAATTCACCTAATTGTGCTATTAAGTGATATCAATGAACATTTTATGCCTATATTTTTATTATTTTTTTTTAAATGTTATCCATTATATTTATGTTGTATATTAGACTGTAGTTTTAGAATTCTTCTGCACTTTGCAATGCACTTTTATTTTGCAGGAAGATATCAATCATTTAGTGTTACATTAAATCTACCACTAATAACACTTGTATTTTCAAGTATAAAAATAGCTGGTAAGAGAATGAGCAGGGACAGAAATTGTAGAAGTGGAAGAACTAGTGATAAGATAGACTTGATCAGAGAGCCCAGCATGGAGGGGATGATGGAAGGAAGATACCACACTCAGCAGTTTCAGAAATCACTGATGGAAAGCTTGGCAGACAGCAGTGGCAAGCAAACTGAAATGTGGTCTGTATCAAACCATCATTGCTGGCCTGCAAACAGGCATTTCTGGGCAGGGATAACAGAGACTGGGGATGCCCAGATGTGAGCAGCTCCTGATGGCATTTGAATACAGGAGGGCAGGAACAGTTCTCAAGGAACAAAAGAGATTATGAGTGACAGACTCAAGGGAAGGTGCTTGGAGCATTAAGGTTTGAAAAGCACTTTATACTGTAACAGCAAATGCATCACACACATGAAGCTCCACATCTCTGTTATGGTCTAAGAATTGCTTGTGGAGCATGCTGAGGAGGCACCATGTAGGGAATTTACAAAAGGCAAGATAACTAAAGGTGTAGTCAGTGAGTATGCAGAGGAAAAGGATTTGTCCAGTGCTGTAACCAGAAAAGATAAATGGGGTTGTGATTTTTGTTAAGATACCTTTTCAGGTCAGAAAAACAGATGATTTACTGGACACTACATTAATTCCCAATTAATTTTTTTTTTTTTGTAACAAGAAATTAGGATTTTCTAGATGATGAGATTTACTTCACAGTGGATTTTTATGTCTTGGACATGGTCAAAAAATGAAAAAATGTAAAGATTTTCTTTAAAAAATACATGTATACCTTTTTTTTTTTTTTTTTTTTTTTCCCCTTATGTGATGTTATATGCTTCACTTATCAGGTCATTTCTACATTACTTATTGTAAATGCAGTTATCATTTCTTCAGGGTGGCTTTTTCAATAAAATGATAAAACTTTAGTTTCAGTAAGTAAAAATTTTCTAGCAGTTTTCCCAAAGTTTGCCAATTCCATTACAGCCCTTTCAGCCTCGGGACTTCCACCTGATCTTATGAAAACATCTCATACAACTAGGTCTCCTCCTTCAAGGGAGGTCTCAGGGGCTGCTGCCCTCTTCTTGACAACTCTGTAACCTTCAGGGGAGGGTGAAGCATGACCACGGCTGAGTGCCCAATGCTCCAAAAGAGCCTGTTCATATAGGACAGGAATTTAAACCACTTTTGATATATAGCACCACATTTCACTCTCCTGTTCTGTCTCTCAGGTTGATGCTGCAGTAAGGAGTCATCCCATCAGGTTTTAGTTAGGCTCACTGGATTGTTGTCTGCTATTTGATATTTTTCCTCATCTGTTGTGCTCCCCACGACTGTGTGTGGAAGTATTGGTACGTTCCCTCCGTATTCTTCATCCTCTGTTTCGCATTATGTCAGTCTGGATGTACGTGACAGAACATTTGCTTTTCCCTGGCAGCTGCTAAAGTTTTCCTTGATGAGACCAAGATCAAATGCTTGTATTTGTTCAGGAAGTGTAATCTTTGATTTTCAAAAAGTGGGTTACTAATTAACTGCTGAATAGGAAAAAAATGCAAACCAAGGCGTGCCTATCTCCTTGCCAGACTCTTTCAGTCCTGTCGTTCAGGGCTTCTTGAGCAGATTCCCAGTGTGACTTCTTCTTGCTGAAGATGCATAATAGCATTTTTCAGTGCTCTGTGTATGCATGTTTGTTTACACAGCAATGTCAGCAGGGTATGAAATGCTACTGTTGCAGTCTCTGCCTATCACATGCTTGGCATGTAACTGTAATGACAAAGAAAGAGCATGTATGTTTTTGGGACTATTCTCCTCTGTTGGAAAAAGAGAAAAAAGGTAAAATATCCTCCTATTGGTGAGGTTTCACAAGAATGGTGAGGTTCACAGGATCACGCAATGGTTGAGGTGGGAAGGGACCTCTGGAAGCCATCTGGTCCAAGGCCCCTGCTCAAGCAAGGCTGCCCAGGCTGTGTCCAGACAGCTTTTGAGCATCTTCAAGGTGAGACAGTCTGCCTTGGTTGTTCTTTCCTGTTTACTTTGTCTCCAGTCCCAGCTGCTTCCTAAACTGCTGAGCTAGGTAAGCATGCTTTTAGCCAGCTCAGTGAGTTGACTGATCTGCTGGGGCTTAGATAAATGCCAGTGCTCAAACAAGGGAGACATCAGGAGTGCCCACTCATGATGAGAGGAGAGAGAGCCATCCCTTTCCACAGCAGCAAGTTATTGGCTCAGCTTACCCACCTTGTAAAATGTCATTTAAAGGGGATGAGTCAAAAATTAACTGTACAGAGAAGTTAATTTCTTGTAGAAATGTTTGTCTTCTGTAGTACCCTTAAAGCTGTTCACTGTGCAGTAGCACGACCTGGCACGAACAGGAGATCAGGAACGGCACATGGAGGAAGAAGAGCAGGGCTGTAGCAGCCCTGACCTGCAGAAGTTTGGCTGTTTTGGAACTGCACCCTTAGTAGCTGCTTGCATGAAAATACCTTAGCAAGCTTTCAGTGCAGTGTAACATGTGGAAGTGGAAAGAAAAGCATTAACAACATAAAATAAGCCAACCTTCCACGGACCACAGGCCAGCTGTTCGCTGTCCTAAGTTTGCAATCTGTTTCTGGTTTGGTTGTTTTGCTGTTACTTTAGGCTCAGTTGGACAATGGTGGAATGTAAAAATCTTGAATTTTCTCACTGCTGTGGCTGTTAGGAAAGGGAAGAAGCTTAAAAGGGAAAGGTATTGGAGAAGTTTGGAAAAGCTAAAAATGTCAGTTTACTGCCTTGTCACGCTTCAGAGGGAGATTCAGCCCACTTGTATTATCAAGAAATCTAACAGATTTTTCCCTGTCAGGAAAAAAACATGGGGAAGACAACAGAGGTAGGTTCTTCTCCTACTCAACAGCTAAAAATGGATAGGCATACACCTACTGGAGGAAAGTTAGTAACAGAGATAGAGGCAAAAATCAAGTGGAAGGAGACCCACCCCCAAGTAACTTGTCTTGCAGTTGGGATTGACAAAGATCTAGATTTTTTATTTTAACCCCTTACAAGCAGCATTTTAATTTTAATAATTTTGTCCATTTTAATTTCTAGGACTGGTAAAACCTTTCAAAGTTGTGAATTAAAACTAACACTCAGTCAAAGCCTCAGCTTTTGTAGGCACCTCCATTTTAGACAAAGACATTAGCAATATATACACTGAACTTTGTTGCCCACCCAGTGCTCTCTGGAGTTGTTCTGTGGCATTTTCCACACACTACTCAAAGTAATGCTATGTCTGTTTGTTGATTTGTGTTTAATCACTTGTCAGTCGGTGAAGTTGCCTAACACCCTAATTATATAATTGGCATTTCAAATTACATTTCCTTAACCATTCTACAAGACAAAATAATGATTTGCACATGTGCCATCTGAAGAACTGTACTTTTGCCAAAATTCTGTTTGCCACCTAATTTTTCCACCTCTCTTGAAATAATATCCCATGGCTGGCATTATGCATGCATCTAGCACAAATGAAATTTCATAGTTTTTGGTTTGCACAATTGTCATACAACTCCTTGATCTACACAGTGCAAGCAGAAACTAAATTTGACATCCTACACACCTTCATTTCAAGGATTCATTTCAAGAAGCCAGAATGTCATAACAAATGCTCTGACAATAGACTTAAGGGGAAATAAATGAGGTCAGGAATCATAAGTATCAGTAATTAGTAACAGGTAATTTTGTAAGTATGAGCACGAGAAAGTTGTGGAGCAATGTTGAGGAGCACTATGATTAAACTTAGTTCCTAGACATCTGTGCTTTCTTCCTTGGAGGTTTTTTGAAATATCCCATCAAGAAAGAGCTGAAGACTTACCCTGGCTTGATGACTAATGGTTTGCCTGAGAAAATGACTTCACTTCCCTTTTGTACATTCTTGTCGTCGATACCCTGATGGAAAGTGTCAGACATCACAAGAGGAAAAGGTCTCGTTCCTATAGCTCATTTAACATAAAATCCAAGTCCTTCTGTCTGCTTCCAAACTCATTACCTGTACAGGTTTTTTGTAGGCACACTAGGTTTTTAAGATCATTGAGTCAGAACAGCCCATTGTTTGAGACAGGAAGGACTCACCAACCAACATTCTCTTCAAAGCATCAAATGTGCAATGTTCGTACTTGATACAGGAGTTTCTGTATCCCCAGAAGCTCTGTATGTACTTGTGTACTCCATTTCATAGCCCTTACAGACTGCCTTTGTTCCAATGCTAATGCTTCATTCCAGCAAGATCCTTCACATATGCTAAATGTAAGACTGCTTCCAAGTAATTCGCCCTCTCAAGGATCCAAGACTTGAGATAATAAACACTAGAATGGAGGTATCAAGCAAAACCAAAGCAGTGAACTCCTAAGTTAAACTTTAAATTTTATCAATATTTCTTCATATTCATTCTTTCTCTTTCCCATCATTAGAGAGACTGTGAGACCTAGTTTTCCCCAGATCCTTACGGCTGTACAAATAATTGATTTTACAGTCCAAAATCTCCTCTCTCATCCTTTATCCCCTCAAAAAAACCCCACCAGTTCAAATTGGTCCAAAATAAAGAAAAAAATGCTTCTAGCCAAAAAAAATAATTAATTTTGTACTTGGGCATTTGTAGTGAAACTAAGAAAATGGCTGAGATTTACAAAAGTGGTGGGAAAGATGATGAACTATTTTACCAATAAGCTCAGGGGTTCACACTCTCACGCAAGATGCAGAAAATGGAAGTTTTATTCCATGCTTGTCCCCACAGGACCATGACCTCTCTTTAGAAACCCTTTTTAGGAACACTTTTTAAGCTACAGAGAGGCACAGCTGGGCAGCCCCAGGAACACAAAGTGGTAACCACAAAGCAGTCTTGTTTTTGCCTGTTTTCACAAAGCAGTGAACAGTTTGCTCAATAGAGTTTCATGAGCAGAAAAGTTTGGTGGAATTCTCATTTGATATTAATCCCTTTGATTTGAATCATGAAAAGAGGGATACTTATCCTCCTGGGAGTTAGAGGCGTGAGCTATGATTTTTCACAGTCCAGTATTGACCATCAAGTGAATCTTCCCTTTCAGTTTCCACCACAAGTGGACAAAACTAAAGAAACTATAACAGATAACTTCTAATTTCTAAAGGTATTTACAGTTTCAAATGCAGAATATCCATCCTGAGTCTGGGAGCAGATTTGGCCAAAGCAAAACTGCTCTTTCCCATATATAACTGTTTCCTAGAGGAATATGCTTGCTTTGCTCCACAGCCAACCCCATCCCTGCCTCGGGTAGGGATCCAGCTGGTGGCGGCATTGTTCAAACCTCCAGCCCTGTGCTCCTCGTGGGTGGAAGTTGCCACATGGACCCGGAGCTGAGTCTGCCAGGTCAGGCTGCAAAGGCAATTTAAGGCAGTAGGACATGTTCAGATGGAGGCCAGCAGTACCTGGAAAGTCTTTGTCTTCCTCCCTTGTGTATTTCTTCTAAGCATAACCTGCAGACAAAACAAGACCTTTCTTTCCTCAGCATTCAGCTCTTCAGCTGTCTGTAAAAGAGCTTTACATTTGTTTCAGGATATTTAAAACTTGGTTGCGTGGCATGGATTCATAAAGGACATTTTGGCAGCTGCTGTTGCTGAATCTCTTGTATTGGCTGTAGATAAAGTAAGACAAGTGCCAAAGCCTCAAGTCTCCCATGCTGATAAGCAGTGGAGCTCTGACAGTCCCTGTACTCACCATGCCTCAGCCACTTAGATAAAAATAACACCTTTTGCTGATACTGGTTACCAGGTTTATCCCAGTAATGGAAAGATTTTAGATGGTTTGTGAGTCATAGAACGCCTGTTTAGACATTTCTTCAAAACATTGGGCTGTTCAGCAAGTCAGTCTTGCTTCAGACTTCCTCCTAAATATTTGCTACTTCAATATTGTTTTGAATAATTGGGGTAGTTTTTTCTAGCACAGCGTGTTGTATGAAATTACGAATTGAGGAGATTTTTATGTTGTCATGTTTGATTCAATACTCCATTGTCATTTATGTCAAGTGGTATAATAATACACCAGCAGTCATTTAGTGGGGAGCTGGGCATACATGAACCTTTGTGCCTGTGAGTGGGGCTTCCCAGGGTGCCTCAGTTCATCAGTGCAGACAATACTGCAGAACCTGGGGCTTGATTTTGGAATGCCACAAAACAGGATCATTTTTTCAAATGAAATAAAAAGTAAAGGCTCAGTGTATAGAATTTTTTTTTTTTTGTCATCATGTGTCTGTCCATGCCTGTGAAGAAAATAATAGGGAAAAATAAAAGGGTAAAGGAATGTTTGCCGTAATTTTATAAGCTGCAAAAGAATTAAGCAAGAAGATGTGGGTTTTAAGAGGGCGTTAAGGAAATTAAAAGGAGGCATCAAACATTGGCTTGATCCAGAGGTGCTTAAAATCCCATTTGCCCTTACAGAATGAAAATACTAGCAAGGAAGTCTGACATGCTGGCAAAGACACAAATTAGACATGTCAAAGTACTTTAAGATAATTTGAAAGTTTCTTGGCCTTCATTTAAATAAACTGGATCTTGAGTTTTTTGGAACTCTCCTGATAAGTAACACTTAAAGCCCTTTTGATCAAATACCCTTTCTCAGGCAATTACACGTTCTTAATTTAGAGGCCAGTTCAAAAGATTGCTTGTTACCTTCATTTAACAAAGGTTCAAGTGCTGCAGTTTTCTGATCCTTTTAAAAAAAGGCAAACAAGGAGAGTTTACACAATAAAAGTTCTTTTTTTATTCTCAAATTAATTATTTTGAAATATCTCACAGATTACATCAGTTTCTTCCTTGCATTCATGTTGCAAGATGGCGAGTATTGTATATTGTTAGTGATGCATTAAATTAGTTGTTTACATTATAAAATCTAAACATATTAGAATCTTTTGTGTTTGTCTTCAAAGATTCCTATTCTAGTAAAGCTTTCTGAAACAAGTAAGGTTGTCTTTTTTGTTTAGTTTATGCATCAGTGGAGAACCTAAAGATTTGTAGCCTCTATCCATCCCTGTCTGTGTTTAGTAGAGTGTAAGGAAATTGTGTTTTGGACAATATATATTATTTTTTCATTTAAAAAGGAAAGTTATACTTTTAAATAAATTATTTTGCATTTAGAAAAGGTAACACCTGAGACAAATGTAAATGGAAAGAGTCAAAATTCATACTCTTCTCTCAAGGAACTTGTTTTGCTGCAACTTTTAATCAGAATAAAAGAAGTATGTACAATGTCCTGAAAAATAAAGATCTTAACTGAATCCTTCCTATTTTTGATGGCTTTGTTCACTCTTTGGGTCAAAGTGTTTCTGAGTGTTAAGTGATATAAGTCCAACATTCAGCAAAGAACAGTATTTGGGATTTTAAGGAAACTTTGCTCTTTGGACTCTCAGTTTTGCTCTATAACAAATGTTTTAACAGAGTTGAAATGAAATATGAAAAAGAAAAACAAAAGCTGATATCTTTAATATAGCTGGAGCTGCTTGGTGAAAGTAACTTTCACTGTTGAGGGAAGTTCATGACTGAAGTTTTAGAAGCAGAGCGGCTTCTCAAAGATTCAGTTGAGCATGGTGGCAGTGGAGGTCCACACTTACCCCTTGACACAATCCTTTCAGTGCAATATGTCTTAGTTCTTCATCGAGAGAAATGACTGCTCTAAGATATATGTACACATATATATACACTTCGACTTTTTAGGTCATACTGGTCATACTGCATCTGCCTTATGAAACTGTGTTTTAATATGTTTAGACATACGTCTTCCTATCCTAACAGTGTTGGCAAGTCATGAGTAAACAGCAAGATTTTATTTACCTGTCAAAGCCCCAAATAACTTGCACTAAGCCAATGACCAAATAAAATGTCACAGTTATACTTTATATCATCTGGAAAGAAAAGTAGCAAGCTAAGCGTTAACTTCAGAAGCAGATTATTTTCTGTGTACAAGCTATGCCCTTTAGAATAACATGCCAAGAGTGCTTCATATCTCAATAGCCTCCAGAACATACAGCAATATAACAAGCACTGGGTTATAGTAAAACTTGGGAAATGTGACAAAATAAGCAGTGGAGTGAAGAGAACTGTACTGAAACCAGTTGAAAAAACAGGAAGGACTTGATAAAATTGTGGAAAATCTTAAGGAACATCTAGTTTCTGATCATGACAGTGGGAAAAGAGATAAGGAGTAAACTGCTATTTTTCAATAAGCTTTCAGCTTTAGACAAAAAGAGCAAAGTGATTAAAACGTACCAGAGACTTTCGATTAAGTAAAAAAGTGATGTGTAGAATTTTTAAGTGATGTGGGTTTTTTTCAAAAAAAAGAGAATCTATTATTTGCCTGAAAGATTTTTTTTTTTTTATGAAAGAAAGCATGAGAAGGTATGAAACAGTCTGATGTAACGGCCTGACAGTTGTTTCAAAGGTTATCATCACTTGCTGAGTTGTTTAGGCAAGATGTGTTCCCTCAGCAGCCTAAGGACAGTGCTATGTGTAACAATGTAGTAGCACATCTGAACAGTTTTAATAAAGTTAGAGGTTAATCATGAGGCTTTAAAAATAATACAGATCATGATCCAAAGTCTAAAGTACAAACCAAGGCCTTACATTTCAAATATACCCTCTAATTCTGGACTTATGATTTGAGATACTTTATGCTGCAGTATTCATAAAAAAGGGCACACACAGCTTTTAAAACACTCATTCATTAAGAAATTCTGGCCAAATGTCCTGATCCTGTAAACATTTCCATACTCATGTAGGTCTACATATGAGGTGTTCCATTAGATTATCACATGATTGTCTTGTGCAAAGTACAGAGTCAAAAATGCAAGTTCAACTGGTGTGAGTGGAGGTTGATCCGAGGTGAAATACTAAATGCAGTATTTCATCTGGGTTTAGGATCCATCTTGATTTTGGCTGAGCTCTTTTCTAAGTGCTCGAGACTAAACCACCACATCTCTGAACACAGTCATGTTAAGAACTGGTGTTCTGTAGTTATTTTTTTAAAGCCCAGGGTGCGTGAAAGCTGAAGTTTCCAGCTGTCTCATGATTTTTATAGTAGAATGAGTAATTTGTATTTTGAACTCCCTTTTGCTGTTTCTATTTTGTTTTACAAAACACTGTAGCTGGCACTTGCATGCCCATTGCCTCCAGCTGGGCAAAAGTGACTGAAAGGAAAAAATTTGTTCATAGTTGTAGAAAAAGAGGTGGTGAGAAGCATCGAAAAGTAAAGGCTCATTGTTGAAATCACAGGAATTCATGCCCCTTGTCCTGAGAACAGATATGTGGCTGGGTTGTATCTTGAAGAGCAGTGTCTTGTTTTGAGTAATGCCTTTTACTCCTAGATCTCCCTCCTAAAACCTTGTTCCAGATCACAAATCATTCACAATTGAGAAAGCGGCAGCCCAGAATATCAAAGACTGGGATTTGATTGATGGTTTGATCATGAGTGCAGTTTTTAGGGGAATGGTCTTTATCAGATGGAACAACATTCTAGGTTGTATGTAATGAACTTCTGCATTTGCAATCATGTTCTCCATTTCAAGTAGAAATTAGAAGGTAAATAAGCCAAGTTGCTAGCTAAAAGTGCTATAACCAGGTGCTATGCTTTGATTTCTATTATATTAAGAGGTCAGAATGTCTTTCCAGGTTCTGAATTGGACAGTGTGAGTAACTGGTGTAGTGCATTGGCTCTGGAAACTTGCTAAAAAGACAGCGTTTCAGAGTGTGCATCTGAAGCTTCCATTACATTCCTTGTCTGGCAGAAGAAAGAAAAATATCAGAAAAAAAACTTTTACTCCTCTCTACTTAGGGGAGAAGTTGTGCACCTTTCTTCTAATCTCATTTTCCTCTACCTTTTACAAGATCTTGGTTTTCTCTTTAATACTTTTAAAACATCTACACTTCCCTGACTCTTGATATCGTTCTGACCACGTGCCTAAGAATTTGCTGTTGTAGTCTTTGCCTTACTTTTGATATCAATTTTTTAATGTTGTCTTTTTCTGGAATAAATGATTGCACCAAATGAGATGGAACTTGCGTCATTGTGGATTACCCATTGAAAGTTCTGTTTTACAATGCTTACATATCAAAGTTTGGGGTTTATTCCCTTTTTATCAATTCTTACTCTTTGCTTGGGAGAAAGCAGAGAATACAGGAAGAATGTCTTATCTGTGTTGAAAGTAGGCCTTTATAAATGAAAAATAAGAGTCAATTTCCCCTAAATTTGATTATTTCATGAATTCCATTCCTTAAGTACTGAAAGTAAAGTTCAAAATGTTAACATGGTGGTATGATTAGGATGCTTTTGATGAATGTGGTTTGTATAAGGCTGGGCTCCCATTCAGAATCAATCAATCAATCAGTGCCCAGTAAGTTTTCTAAGAAAATGTCATTAAATGTTGCATTTACAGAAAATGTATTTGTGTTCTCTAACTAATTATCTGGTGTACTCTTTGCATAATATCCTTATGTAGAGTCAAAAATTAAGGAGAAAAGAAATCTTAAAAATGCAAATTTTCCTAAAAATGTGCAGAAAGCAGCATCCATCTGAGCAGTGATGTTAAAACCAATGTATTAATCCAGTCCTATGTCAAAATACTTATACAGTGTTGAATATAATAAAATTAAGACTATGATTAGGAACAGAGTTCTTCCAAACTGCCCTAGAGAAAAAAAAAAAAAAAAAAAAGAAAGAAAGAAAGAATATACTGCCATGCTGTCTGTCTGCATAGGAAGTAGTGTATATATTTTATATTCATTCTGACAGAAATGGCAAAAAATTTCTATGTCATTTCAAAGCACTTATGCGAGGAGTTAAAATTAATTCACAGGAATAACTTGTATGTAAAGTCACTCACTTACAGAGCATTTTCAAGACCTGGCCCAGACTGTAAGTTTCCATCAACATGCTTAAAATACCTTGTCACTGTGGTGTTTCCAGTATGAAGTATACATCACATAGACAATCAAATTATATTTTGTGCTTGAAATACATTTTAAATATTTTCCTTTGCTATAAATTTTTCCAGTACAATGTTTTTTCTGCTGAAATCTGAGAAGATCTCTTTAATTGTGCAGTGTTGTGTTTCAGTAATTCAAGTCATGGTGCAGGTGGTACATGCAGTTTACTGATGTTAGAGATAGTATTTAAACAACTCCATGCTCAGAGGTAGTATATCAAAAGTTTTTAAATTGAGGGTGACAGAAACTGGTGCTGCACTTTCATGTTATCCAACAATGTGGAAGGATTTTGACATACAGCTGGAATGATCAAACTACACCAGCTTTACTGTCTAACTTCATTTGACGTGCATTTCAAAGATATTTCAAAATTATTAAGTTGTATTCAGTCTTACAGTTGGAGAGCTTACCTTCCTTATGGAACATTTTAATGAAGTCTGATAAAAGGGAGCTTATGATCTCAAAACATTACATAAAGCTGATGTATTTCTTTGTAAATCTTCTTTTATGTTTAATTTTCAAGTCATGTAGAAGCTGTAGTTTCTACAGGAGCTGTTACTATAAAAGTGAAGCATGCTGCTACTAACCAGCCCACATTATTTTGCAAGCACACTTCTTCCATTGATACAGGAAGAGACTGGCCTAGAAATACAGAAAAGTGCTTTAGCTCATAAGCATTTTGTGTACATATAATAGGTAAAATTGGAAAACAAAGGTAACGATAGGAAGCCCAGAGTAGTTTGGTGATACATTAGAAATTACATGATCTGTGCAAGCTTAAGAAGAGTTGTAGAATATTTACACCTTTGTTGCTTTTTGATAGAAAAGCCAAGCAAAATTTCTTTAAATATCTTTGCTGTTTTGCTTAATACTGATGTGACTGAAAGAGCATAGGGGTAAGCATAGATATAAACACTTTTTTATGGGGTGAAAACTGTATGTAATTTAAATTTTTCTGTGAATACTTGCATTTCTTCATATTTCTGACATCTGGGACCCATAGGACTTGATTTTCTTCGGTAGTTGCCTGAATGTATGTGTCCTACAAAAGAAATGAGGATTTCAAAACTTAAGAAAATTAATTTAATTACAAAAAATACTGTAAAGAGTAGTGATTGAAAGTTAGTTATATTAAAAATACCTACTTGAAAGTGGCTTCCTGGGTTTTTAATTTAGACTTTAATTTTTTTGTTGCTTAATTATTATGAAGCATTTCCCTACAATTTTATCTAGCATAAGATATTTTGTGTCAGTGACGCCTTTGGCTGTCTGAGTACCAAGTGCATTATTGCACAGGGATTCACAAAGGGTACCTCAGCATAAGAGCACTTCATAATTACCTGACAAAACAGCGAGTGATGGTTTGGTGTTTGCCGTGCTTATCTGCAGCAATAACAAAGGATTAAAAGCTTCCTCGCTCCTGTGTTACAGTCCTCATTCTTTCCCTGCTGGCTCACACAGGCGAGAGAGACATGTTTATACCAAGCACAAAGCTCAGCAGAGGCTGGAGGAGGGAGCTGCTAAGTAAGAAGTCAATATATGTCTCATATAAGGAAAAGCAGCGTCCTGTGCCAGAGCCATTTGTGTTAAACAGAAGCCTATGGGGGAAGGATTATGACGTGTGATTGAGACACCTGTTGAGAAAATAGGCAACTATTGACAAGTCTGATTCATGACTGAGTGACTGCTCTGCTAGTCTTCACATGATCCCCACCGAGAGCGAGCCTCGACCGCCTGCTAAACAAGGGCTGTTTGAAGTTTCTTTTTAACATTTCCAAGACGTTAATTCAGCAGGACATCTCCACTGGGGTTCTCGATGTCACCAAATCAGCAGCTGTTGAAATCCATTCACTTCAGCATGAAATGTTTGCATAAGTTTTTTTCTTTTTTTCTTTTATTTGTGACAACAGCAAAGTAAATAAAACCCTAAAAATCCTGCACTGCTCAACTTGTAGATGTGTGAGAACAGCTTCTGGTCATAATTGTAGCTGCTAAGGCAAAATATTTATTTGTAGAGAACAATGACAATCAGAGTAGTTTATTATGATACAGAAAAAGTACTGATTTTAATAGACATTTCTGTCACATTTTTCTATGTAAACATTCAGTTAATTTTTGTGCCAGCTGTCGAACTTGTGAGAAAAGTGTTTTGAAATGGAATTGCCTTTGTTTTTCAATTCAAAAAAAAACTTAAAAGTCTAAAAGCAAATGTTTCCTATTCTTTCCAGTTAGTAAATGAAACACTGTTTTTCGTGTAGGAAAACATTTCTATCTGACTCACATTTCCCTGAGAAAACAGCTTGTATCACAGAATTAGTTTAGTTTGCAGGGGAAACAGAACAAGGCAAGACATGTAAACATATTACAATGCTTACTTTGATATTTAAATGCTTTTTTTCCTTTTTTTTCATTTCCTGGACATCTGAAAAAAGGTGTGGTGAATGTAGTCAATTGTAAATAGAAACTCTGTATTTTCAGTCAGCTTCATTGTTAAACCCGAGAACTGCTGACCACATATGAAGACTCCCGGTTTGAGCCATCCTTCCTCTGTTTATTAAATCTGTTAAGACTTAAGTGTATTTTTACAAGTTCATTAATGTATTCCATTCTCTCTGATGTATTTTTTCCCACTATTATCAGATTTCATTATATGGGAGGAATTATCAGATCAACCCATTATACAGCCGAGCAGCGTTAAGTCTGATTGGAATTTGGGCTTCCCTCCGTTTACAGGGGGAATATTGTGTAAATCAGACTCTCGGGTTTCAGTGGGAGGCACAGGGCTGCACAGCATCCATTTGTCAAGTTGATTGCACCTCAGTGAGGCTGCATTAGCTTGTCTTTGAACAGAAGTGAAATCCTATGCGAAGCTCCCCTTTCTGTCATTTACACTAACATCCATCCTCTTAAACCAAGGCCTCAGAGAAAAAACAAAGTGATGGCACAATATAATCAGTCACTCAGGTTGTCTGTCATCTGTTTTCTTAAGGAAATGACTTTTAAGTTAGTGGAGCAGAAAATTGAAGAAAATTAGCAGAAGGTTGTTGTAGGAGCAGGAGGAATTTTTAAAAATTACAGATGTACAGAGAGAAGCTCTATTGCATAGAGCCAAGAGAAATGCAATTGATTCTGGTTTTTGGTTTAGTGTTATTATAATGCCAGCATACCCAATATGTAATAATTCAACTTTTAATGAGACTTTATTCATAAATTTGAATTGGGCTGTAAACGCACAATAAAAAGCTGGTATGCACATTTTCAGCTTTTATATCAGTGACTGTGTTTTATGATGCTGAATACTCCAGTAATTCGCACTCTTTTCCATGTGTCAGGAAAGCTGCCTACATATCTCAGAAATGTTAAGCTGGAAAGGCTGTTGTAAACAGCTCTGGGAAGAAACTTGTAAGTTTATTGAAAGCCAGAGAACTGGCTTTTTACCTGATGAAAATGGCACTAGTAAATGACAATAATTACTCAAACCAATGCACAGTGACACTTGTACAGTACAACTGCGACTGTTGCTACGGGGTTAGAGGTATAAATGTGAGGAAAAGATAAATATGCACATTTTGCATAAGGTAAAAAGCACGACATTTTAATATACTTCTTTTCCTCCCATCTTCCTAAACTCTTCTGTCCACTTTGGAGGTAAGTTTTTAATTAGGGATACTTTGGTTTCACTTCAGTCGCTAAGAGAGTCAGTTTTGTCATGTGCATCTTAAGGGAACATTTTTCACTGTGGTATTTTTCAAAGGAGGATTGTGTATGGCTATTTTAAGTTAGAGCAAAATAACACATTCCTAGTCTAAAATAAAAACAGTGGGTTCTTGCAACAAACTGGTGTGAATTTTGAATTTATTTAGTTATTTTGAAATAGATACGCCTTCTAACAGCTTATCATGTAGTAAGTGACTAGCATCTGTCAAATGTGCTTCTTTCTTTTATTTTCTCCCTTTTTCAGTCTGCCCAAGGGAAAATTGCATGTGGTCTTTATTTGTTTATATTATGAAAATATAGTAGTTTAAATCTTACTGTGCAGTAATAGAAGTATTACTGATCTTGGGTGAGAAACCTCTTTTCTAATATTTCTTTTTCCCCATTTTTTTTCTGCTAGAGATAGGGGCACAAAACCTCATAAAACAAGTCAGGTTATTAAATTGCTCCATCTTAACATTCCTTGGAAATGTAGAAAAATACTATGCATAGCGTGTTCGTATAACTTTCATGACTATCTGCAGATTGCAGCTAGTTAATTTTTCAGTCACTAAATATTAGGATTTGTCATGTGTCCCTAGAAAAAAACTTAAATTGGCTTGACAATCTTGAATACACTTAAATTTGAATAGTTTTACTCAAAGACAGTCAGATATATAAGCATCTGCAGGATCAGACCACAAGTGAATCCATTTTTCTTTTCAAAGATAAATCTTAAACCATTTCAGAAGGAAAGTATTTTTAAACTGAGCATGTGAAATTATATAAAAAGTTACAGATACAAAAATGTCAAATGCACTGCTCATGCAACTCACATTTCATTCAGATATATATTACTTGAGGATGTGATATGAAGATGATAATGGCTACACTTTGCACTACTTTTCCCTTTTATAACCTAATGTTAACATTTAGGAATTCAGGAACTTGAGAGCCCTAGAGATCAATCTTGATTGGTTTATTTTTCTTTGTTAAGATTTTGATAGCCTGGTAATGCTTTTGTTTGAAAGAGTATTCTTTACTTCCTCTTGTGGGCCATGAAATATTGTTACACCCAGCTCTTCCTCTGAAATAGTGGAAAACAATTTAGGTAACTGAATCTTTGATGAGGAGACCTGAGATTGAAAGTTCTGGCATTTAATTGCCCTTTTACTCATAATTCTTCTATGTTTAACCTCAAAGGTGATTAAAAAACTTACATCTTAATTGCATAGTCTCATTCAATCATTAGTACTTTGCCTTGTGGCAATTTATTACAACTTTATTTCCCTGAACCATCAATGAAGATGATGCTGAATTTTATATTAGCCAAATGTCCTTTTGAGATTAATGTGGTAATATAGATTTTATGCAAGCTTTTTCCGCTTTATTATTTGTGTTATTAGATTGAGGTTATAGGTATAGCACAACTGCTTGGGCAGTTTAGAGAATGCTGCATGTATTGCCTCAAGAACTGATGTTTTCTTTGAAAATGTGCATCTACAAGAGGAAACAATAGCAGGGCATTCTCTGATGTGCTTCTCCATAGCTATTTTTATAGCTTAGTCACACAAGGTTTTCCCCTTTCAAGATAATAGTTGGACATTGTGAGAAAGCACAGGGATCAGATGGGTGGAGAGGTGAGGATGTGGGTGCTGTGCCACAAATGCCTTTGTTAATGTTGGGCAAGTCACTGTAAATTGCACTTATCTTTCACAGTGGTCTTTTGGAGGTTCCTACATTCTTAAAATTTTGAAGGGTTTCAGCTGTTAGGGCTATGAAATACCAAAACCCCCTTGTGTCAGTGGGAACTCATCGTGAGCATGTTTTCTGTTGTGTTCTTTAATTCAGTTTGGATAGATATTTAACTATGACAGGTAGAAAGCATTGAGACACTTATGCTACTCTACATAACTTCCATAATTTAAAAATTCACAGCTTTGCCATACCAGTCTCAGATTAGAACTGGCAGCTACTGGCATCCACATTACAAGCATTTCTGCTTGCTCAGAGCTCAGGGAGCTTTCAATGGATGAGGCTGGTTTGATGAATGCTTCAAGCGAGGTGTGCTGACACCAGTGCCAAAAGCCCCATCCTGCCATTCCCCCACTCCTGACTTCTCCATTCCTGACCCTCTACCATGCTATCCTTTGAGCTATCACAGCTGTTTATCCTACAAGCAGTGGGGGAGAGGAGGCTGGGGGAGGACAGGACTGCTGCCATCACTCACTGCTCTGGTACAACCAGCAGAAGTGTTGGTTTGCCTGCAGACTCTGGAGCCAGATGAGTGGGGTATGTAAGCAAACCAGAAGGGTCTCCCAGCATTCCAGAAACTTGTAAAGTACCATGGAACTTGGTGAATGTTACATCCTTCCTCTAAGGAACAGGTAAGTTTGTGCTAGCAGATGCTCAAACAGTAGCAGCCTCTACCCTAAACTCTAGCACATTTCATCTCCTGAAACAAAAGCATAAGTGAGGGTGCTCAAACACTTGAATTAAATGGAAGAAGGACATGACTGGATATTAAATTAATCTCAGTGGAAATTGGATAGTCTGGAAGAGTAGGGCAAAAGCAAAAGAAAGAAAAAAACAGGAAAAAAAGCATACCAGAAGACTCAAAGGAGGAAGAGAATGTGAAAATAAGAAAGAATTAGATAATCACTGTGACAGTCCTACAAAAGTCTCAGTGCTGGTTGAAAAGGCTTCAAGAAGGGAAGGCAAGGATTTTTTTGTTGTTGTTGTATATCTCCTGCATTGAAGGAAACAGGAGTAAAATTGGGGGTGGGTGATTTCGGAGGTGTTTTTTTAACTAGATATGCCTAAAAGATGCTTGACTTCATAATTTTCTCCTAATAGAAACAGCCCTCAGGGCCTCAAACTTTGGCTAATCATTTAGGTCAGAAGGGTAATAATAATGTAGAAGACCATGAATTAGAAATGTACCCTGGGGAAAGCTTGACCCAATGCAGAAGGAGAAAATAACCATACAAAACTGTGTAATGGGATCTTCTGAAGCTGAATGAGAAAATGAGGGCTCATACAAATATGCTCACCATCTAATATGAAACATAACTCCAGAAGTATGTATTTTTATTCCCTGTTACGAGTGAAACCACAGTGGAGTTACTGTAACACTGAGGCTGAACTAATCCCATCACAGGATCAGATCTTGGTAATAAATAGTTCCAGGTGTGATCCAAGGATTAGGAATGTTTAGATTTTTTTACACTGAAAGGTGTAGAGTTTTTTTCAGTCTTTCCACTGAGAAGGGAGGATTGTGTGAGGTGTGAAACTCCTGTCTCTCAAAAGACAGACCTGCCTATTGCATATCCTTTTTTGTTGGTATATCTATCTCAAATATTTTACCAAGAAAGCTGTTATTTTTCTGCATATGTTATGAATAGGGAAATGAGAGATGAGGATGCTCAGTATCTTGCTAGAAGTTATCCACCATGCTGCTGGCAAAACTGGAAGTATAAACACTGGCACAGGGCTGCCTTCCAGATCATCCTTACAATCTGCCATTTTATTTATTGTGAAACTTTGGGTTTGTGATGGGACATGTTTGGAAAAGAGTGACTCTTGCATATGCCCATCTTGTGAGTGGCATTAGACAGAGATGCAATGACCATGGATGTAAAGATTGTGTCATACTACACACATGTGTAAGACCACACTAAGGCTACATAGGCAGTCTCATGGCTGGTGCCTTCACACTTCTCAGTCTTCATGGGCTATGTCTAAGTGCTTAAAGGTCTATGAGATAGGCTAAACTTGTGTGTGAGGTTGTTAGTTCCTTTCCACAGGCTGTGGCTGTATTGTCAGCCGATAGATGGCATAGCAGCAGGTAGTGCTGATTATCTTAGACACATAATTTGGATAAGTTTGTAGCTGAAAAAGGAGCTACCAAGAGCTGTCTCTGTGGCCACATGAAGCATTTGTATCTGTTTCTGTACCATCATCCCTCCCCAGAATTTATACAACAGCATATAACCATTTATACAACCCCATGGAGCACTGCGGGCTTGGGGAGGAGTGACTTGAGAGCTGCTCAGCAGGAAGGGACCTGGGAGTGCTGGTTGACAGCAAATTGAACATGAGCAGCTTGTGCCCAGGTGGCCAAGAAAACCAGTGGCATCCTTGCCTGTATCAGCAATACCATGGCCAGCAGGACCAGAGCAGGGATTGCCCCCCTGTACTCAGATGAGGCCAGACCTTGAATCCTGTGTTCATTTTTGGGCCCCTCATTCCAAAAAGGACACTGAGGTGCTGGAGCAAGTCCAGAGAAAGGCAGTGAAGCTGGTGAAGGGTCTGGAGCACAAGTCCTGTGGGGAACAGCTGAGAGAGCTGGGGGTTCTTTAGTCTGAAGGAGGTTGAAAAGAGGTTGTAAGTGAAGCTGGAGTTGGCCTCTTCTGCAATGTCTCAAATAAAAGGATGAGTGGAAAGGACCTTAAGTCCTAAGCCTCAGATCAGGGGAGGTTTAGATTTGATATTAGGAAAAAAAATTTACTGTGGTTAGGCATTGGAATATTCTGCCCAGGGAGGTGGTGGAGTCATCATCTCTGGAAATGCTCCAGTGGCATCTGGATATGGCACTTGGGGATATGGATTAGGGGTGATTATGGTGGTGGTAGAATGATGGTTGGATTAGGTAAACCCTGGAAATCCTATGATTCGGTATCAGACCATTAGGTCAGTGGTCACTTCCACTCATTATTTTCCATGTGTGCATTCCACTTACAGGCAGAATTAGAACAGCTTGGGACCTGGAGCCCAAATCCTTAGCCCCCTAATCCAGAGAGATGAGAATGAAAAGAAAGCATGGTGAAATAGAAAGAGTGCAGAGATGACTGTGTCCCTGCATCCACCCTGGCACTTATGGGGAGGAAGCAAGCAGGTGCTGGAGATCTGTGCAAAGAAAAGAATCACCAGTAGGCATCAATTATAGGGCCTCAGACTATGCTTTTCTTCAGTGTGTGCTTCTGAGCAGAGGCCCTGAGCCAGGGACAAAGTGTTCTGGGACATGTCCTCTGTAATACTTTTAGGTTTCTTGAATAATTCACAAAGCTTTTGGACACCTTTTCCCCAAACACACACAAAGCCAATTTTGCTATAAGAGAGAGTTTGAGAAACTCTGCAAGGAAAGCAGCTTACTTCTTCAGTCTTTATATAGGCATTTTAGAGCAGATTGCATTATTCCCTATTTTGAGAGAATGACAAAGCTGAACGCAGCATTTGCAGAGTTAATATGCTTTAGTCATTTATTTTGTATCTCTTAATGAGAGTTACTGCCTTATTTACATTGTAATACTAATAGTCCTGTTCTGCATATAGGTATATTGCTTTTGACTGGGAACAGTACCAATTCCTATACCAAATGAAGAAAACTGACTACTTCATGATTTAATTACTTGTGTTCTTTGCAAGAATAATTAAAGGGTCATGCCAAAATCTTATCAGAGCATGACTATTTAGCATGCCAAGACTGGAGCTATTTAGGTGGAATACTAATGACTTATTTTCTGACAAGGTTCACTTTTAGAAACTCTCTCTTCGCTCTTTCACTATTGATAGAAGTGTAAAAAGTGCATTAAATCAAAATGCATTATCAAGTGGGAAGAAAGAATAAATTTTCAAGTGAGTTGTGATTAGAGATGCTTCAGTTTAGAAAAAATCATCAGAGAAACTGATTTTTCAGAACCGAGCAAATATTTCCTGTAAAATCAAGGTATGGGTGGGTATTTGAAGGTCAACCAGCACTGGCACAGCTACTTATATTAATCCTTCTCTAAATCTTCACCATAAAATTTTTGGACTCTAATTACTTATCTAGAACACCACTTTAATCTGTAAGTATTAGCTTGTTTCAGAAGTGTTGCAGCTGAATAGGAAAAACTGGATAAATTTTTCTGAATAGTTGAAAAATACACAGCACTGTAAAATTACTGTAGTCCATATATGCTTTTAAAAATAGATCCTCTATTTGCCTTTATTAAGCTCTTCTTAAGCCACCAACATCTACCTGGTTATTTTTTCATAAACATTTTCTCTGTAAAATTAATTCATCCATTCCCAAGCAATATATTTAACCATTTCCAGTAACACACAGTTTTGAATGTTGTGTATACCTTGACCTACAGAGTTAATCCACAGCTTTCCTTGAAGCATGTACTCACAAACATTGGTCTTTTGCAGAAGAGACTTTAGAGGATTTATCTGTAGATGCTTGAAGGAACAACCACTTGCTAAAGTAGTTTTAAGACTTGCAGATTATGTTTAACATTTGAAATACATCAGTAGCACTAAGTCAGTCTGAGTGTCTCAGCAACTAACTAGTCCCAGAAAGAATCAGTGGTATCCCACAAAGTGCTGATCTTCAGCATTTTTAGTGCTTTGCAGAATTGATTTCTCAGTCCCTAGGCAATTGTCCATATCATGCAAGTGCTGCATACTATTATAGTCAGAAGCCTCTGTTTGAGAGTAATCCAAGAAAAAATGCCAGTGTATTGTTTCCAAGTTCTTTCTGTGAAATATTTGGCCCCAATGCATAGCTAATTTTCAAAAGGCTCTTTGAAAGTCTCTCTTTAGAAAAATATGTATTTTTTATATGTGCATAGTTCATTTTTAAACCAAATCTAGCTAGAAATTGCCACATAAGCTGTTTTTCAATAGAGGGCCAATAGCCATATTTTTGTGTCTCCACAGAAGGAATACATTTATATTTTTAAAATATAACTATTTGAGTAGCCATATAAAATAAGCAACATGAAGGTGCCATATTGAATCCATTAAGATTTCTCTCTCATATGTAACCCCAAGTATCTAGATCCTTATAATTTTATTGGCAGAGGGAACAAGTACATGGCTTGACAGATCAGCTGGGCTATGAATAGCTAAACATTAACACACTTCCAAGCTCATGTTTTAGTTTGGGTTTCTGCCTTCAGTGGAGGTTAAGAAGTCCCCACTGATGATACCATCTCCAGACCATATTCAGCAGACATATTTTGCCTGTCCTGTTATCACCCCACCAAAGTCAGAAGATGGAGTATCCTTTGATCCCTGGTCCCTTTGGCTGTTCACTGCTCATCTTTCTTGCTGCTCTTTGTTCACTAGGGCGTAACTTCAAGCTCAGTACCACAACACACTTGCTGGACTGTGGAGCTGCCAGGCCTAGGAAGCTGTGATTCCTAGGGCTGTTGCTGTCCCAAGGATCAGTGAGCTCAAAGAAAACCAAAGCAAAGAACAGGTCACTGATTCGGTCTTCTTCTCCTTTGATATAAGTAATTACTAGGAAACAAAACTTAACTTTCACTTCATAACCAGAAATTAGTACCATTTTTGTTTGACATAGTGACATCTTAAGTTGTTAAAGGGAGCCCTCGGTGGCTCTCAGGGATTAGTGGGGGAAATATTTCACTTGCAGGTCAGCTGCATGATCTGTCCTGGGGCATGGGTGATTGACAGCTGTTCCAATGTGATGTCTGCAGGAGGGCCTGTGAAGGAAGCTGCAGGTTTCGGGCTGGGTGGGCAGGTGTCAGCACTGCAGTCCCACGCTGCCATAATTAGTAATCTCTGCCGGCAGTGCCGTCACGGCTGCAGGGACCGCGTGGAAACCCAGTCTCAGGGTGAGACCTGGGGGCTTTCTGCTGCTGGGGCTGTGCCTGCATGGGGAAATAGTGTGAAATCTGCACCTCATACAAGCTCTCTCCCAGGATAAGGTTGCTCAAGTGAAGCAGGAACCTGTCCTGAATCGCTTTGTGCAGGCAGTTCTCCTTAAGCCTGAGCATTACAGCATGGGGCAGCTCTGGAGAAAGTGAATGCCAAAGGGAAGGCTTTAATGCCTTCCCTATTTCTGTCCCAGATTCCTTCTCACAAACCTGCATTTCACCAGGCTTTTTCCCTTACTACTTCAGCTCCTTGGTACGCTTTCCCATGCAAGCTTTTTTTCCTTGTAAATGATGTGAAGCAAATACCTAATGTTATCTTTAGTGCTGACACAAGAAAATTAGAGGAGGTATATTACAGTGCTGTTCAGTATTCTTTCCAGAGAAAACTGCTGGTTAGGTCAATTTACTTGGCACTGTACACTGCTTTAATCTTAACTTGGGGCCTGCTATAGATGTACAGCAGCTGGGTCTAATGTCTTCATGCATGGTTGCAAGCAAGTCAGTTAATTTCTGTTTGTTGAGAGGTAGGAATCAAGCAAATTTTTCTCTGTTGAATGGAAACATTGTGGGGCTGGTAACAGGTGAATAAGCAATACTGGATAACAAAACAACCTGGAATTACTGTCTGAACTTTGAAGGGCTGGATTCCACAACAGAGAAGTCACAGTTTCGTCTCCTTTAAAATGGCAGTAGTTTATCCCCAAACCTTCAGTTAGAAGAATTAAAATGAAAACTGGCTTGGCAGACCTTGTTCATGAGAAAACATGTCACCAGTGAAGAAGCACTTGGCTTCAAGTCCACTTGCAGTGCTGGAAGCTGCTTACTGGGGTGGTCAGTTTATTGCTAAACCTTTATTCAGGGTACAAAAGCTAAAAAAATTGCTCACCTGTCATGCTGAGGTCTGCTCAGGCTCTGGATGATCTCTTGGGTTATATTCATCAAGCTTGGTGATGTACGTCCATAGAGGTAGCCCTGGCTGTGCAGACTGTCACGCGTGGCCCAAGTTGTTGGCTGCCACATTCTGTGAAGTGGTCAAAGATTGGAGCTAAATTCATTGGATCTTTTGACTTGAAACAGGTATTTAGTGTTATAACCAGTCAAAGAGTTACTACTTAAAAATAGGTGCTAATAAAAATGTCCAATGTTCTGATTAAATGTAAGATGTATGGGCTACGGGCCTGTCGCTCATCTTATAACCAGTAAGCTTCTATCAAACTAACTAATGGTAGCTTAATTACAAATACACCTTAAAATTACCTATAACTGTTCATATATTTATGAAATAAAACTTTAGATTAAAAAAAACAACAAATCTAAAGAGTAGAAAATAAAATACAGGTCTTTCTTCTCACGGATGATGCTGTTCTGTGGGCAAGGGGAGAGAGAGAGAAATAATCTTCTCAATGTACTATACTTCTTTTTTGTTGTCGTTGCTCCTGTGTATGTATTCATAGAACCATAAAATTTTGGGTGTTCAAAGGAACCTTAAAGATTGTCTAATTCTACTCCCTCTGCCATGGGCAGGGACACCTTTCACTAGACCCAGGTATTCAGAGTAGAAGTACCATCATTTTTTCTAACAAGACCTTAATTTTTTCTAACAAGCACCATAATTTTTCTAACAAGACCTTCTTCATCTGTACAACTAGCTTCTCTCATTTAGTGCACAGGCATATATAAGAAGTGAGAAATCTCAGGCCAAGTGGGATGCCTAATTAACCCTTCTTACTCCATAGCTGGCATTACTGCTGAAGTCTCCATATTGCTAAATCACCAGCTGAGAGAAGTTGCATTTCAGAAACCTTTCACCGAAGAATCAGTAAAAGGCTATTAAAAATGACAACCTGCATGGGATGGAGAATAAGCAGAATTAATCATGTAATTTCCATAGAGTATATCTCTGCTGGTAGTTGAAAGAACAGCTAAGATGCAAACATTAGTCTGATATTTCCTCTCAAGCTTGGCTGCTTAAAGCACTTTCCTGTAAAGTTCTGTTTACCTAAGCCCCTAGGGGAAAAGCCACCTTCCCCTCCCCTACCCCTAGTGGAGCTAATGAGCCATGCCTGTTATCCTCCCAAAACTCTTGTTTCAGCAGAAATTAATCCACTTTCTTTGCCCGTTTCTAACACATGCCACCACATTAAGCCAGGAAAATGAACCTTCTTGCCCTTTTATGCTCACTGGAGACTGACAGATAGGTAGTACTTCTTTGTGTTTTCTTTAGTCATTATGTAGTTTGACACTAAAGCTAAACCAGCTTAATTGCTCACTGCTACCCAAAGAGTCAGTCTCATCCCTTTCCTGCCATCTCGTTCCCAACTGCATGACTGCCCTGTCTCCTGTGCATGGCACTTGTCCCCATGGTGACTCGGTTTAGAGTTCTAGACTTAGAAAATAAAGGAACCCTATAAAAATATGTTAATAGAATTACAGCTCCTGTTGGGGATCAACCAGATACCTGTGGTGGTGGGAGTCGGGGGCAGGAGCACCTTCATGGCCGGAGAGGGGAGAGGTTGGACAGCCAACTTAGCAGTGACACGGTGTTAGGTCAGCTTAGCTGTCTTGCCAAACTAGCCTTGGTATTCTGTAGAGGGTAGCATAATTGCACTATTCCACAATAAACCTGTGGTGAGTCAGCCTGTATAACTGAATTAACTTCCCCAATGAATCATGTTTCAAATGTAATTCATTGGGCATGGCTGCACAGACCATCTGTTTGTGGTGAAACTGGTGTCTGTGCCTGACACGCCACCCCTGCTCTTGGTGCCACTCTTCAGGCCTGTAGGAAGAATGAGGTGGGAAAACCGACCAGTATTAAACATGATTTCATTTTTTCTGACAAATTATTTGTAGGCTGGTCATTGGTACATCCTGAAAGACAGTTGTAGCAGAATAATTAATGGGGCTACATAAGGGCTGGAATGGTGATGGAGAGTGGAGAGAGAAGGAGCGAGAAACTGCTTAAGCAGATATTGGCATCAAAAGAAGTAGCACTATAACCATGGCTGTGGTAAGGATTTAACAAAGGTTTTCCTTTATGTAAAGTGTAAGGGACATTTACATTTGGAGCAGAAGGTCTGAGTTTAGCATTATTGTCAACATGCCACACTGTGAATTGTTGTGACAATCTCAAAGATTAGCAGGGTAAGGCAGCTTGCTTCTTGTCAGTCAAAGAGGGTGCGACTCTCAACCCTGAATTCAGGGGAAGATAAAGCAGCTGTCTGGCCAAAACTGGCAGTAAGTTAGTTTTAGAAGGACATTCTAGGATTAGATAGCATATTCAGCATTTGTAGGTTACACAAGATGAATGGGGGAGCAAGGGACTGAGAGCAAGAGTAGCATTTTGCAGATATCACCTGTCTGGGAACATGCACGCTTTGAAACTTCTCACCTGGAGCAAACAGCCTAGGTGGATGACAGGACAAATCTGAACTGGCAAAAGATTGGATTTCTATACATAAACTTGCCTTAGCATCTAAAGGAGTTACTCTGGCATCAGTTTAACTGCTAGCTCTATGTTTACTGGTATCTTTCAATAAATGCTACTGCATAAAGACCTTCAGAGCCAATGCACTCTCAGATTCTCAGCAGGAGCTTACTGAAGCAAAAGGAGACTAACAGAAGAATCAATCCCACGGTATGACAGTGATATTTTACAAACAGCTTTGAAGCATTTGAATGTGTAATATTTTGTGATTGCATGTAAAGTTCTCTGATGTCTTTCAGAGAAATTTAAAATCTTGCCATATGCTTCAACCTTCTTTTTTCTGTGTCCGTGGGTTATGTGCAAATCTTTAGGGTGACTGCTTGAACAGTTGTGAGCATATTGGATGTCTGCATGATTCAGGGAGCAACTTGAAATGTGCTCAGCATCCCACGCTGACCATAGCCCATTGAACCAGAGAGCTCTCAACACCTTGCCACAGCAGGCTCTTAACAAGTGGACTGTGTTATGTTAACTTCCTTGGAAGGAAATCAAGTATTGCTCCCTCAAAATTGCCTGTGCCTTTCTGCCCAAATTTATAGGGGCTGACAGATTTTCTCTCAGGTAATTCCTTAGTGCTACCTTGCTCCACAGTGTGTGAAGGAGGAAGTTTGTCCTGAGAGTCAGTCCCATAGGGCATGTCACTGCCGCCTCAGGTTCTTACAAGGCTAAAACCAGTTTGTGTCCATGCTCCCCATTAGCTGCCTTAATTTTCAGATAGAAACATGACTGTCACTTCAACTTAATTACATCATTTTCTAACGTACAATATTGTTCAGGTTTTGTTTTCTTGTCTGTGCTGTGTGTAAAGTCTTTATAAAAAGACCAAAATATTTGGCTTTTTAGTAAATGAAAACTGGTATTAAACATTGATTCTATCTCTTATAGCCGTTCAAAACAGAGGCAGAGTTGCCTATAAACAATTTTATAGGCTCTCCCTTAGTAAAAAGCCCCATTCGTTTAATGTTAAATTTGAACAAATTTTTAGTCAGAACAGGATCACCTGAAGTATTTTTTGTGTATGTCTACAAATAATTCATGTGTGTAAACTTGTTTTATTACTAAAAGTTTACTTTATGTACTATGACCTCTGATCTTTATTTTAGGACTTCATTTTACTTCTAGCTATCTCAGCTACTAAATTTGAGGCATACTGTTCCAGTTTGCAGCTCAGTCACCTTCTATCTAAAAAATATGTTTCACTTGTTTCCCCTGAAAAATTCTGAATTTCTAATTATCAAAGGGAGCTGTTTGTCGTTGTTTGAGGTGTTTGTTTGACAAGCAGTCATGCAGAAATAGTGCAATGTGTAGGCTCCCAGTATAAATAGAAGCAATCATGATCCAAACTGCAGATAAGTAATTGGAATAATAAGTAGAAATAAAGACGCTTTGTCAGTTTGCATTCTTTTTTCTGAAGCAGCTAAGGGCAAGTGTAGAAACCGATCCTTATCTTTAGTTTTTCCCCAAAATAAGGATAAAATTGGATTTAAGAATAAGTGCTTACCATATGAATTTAGGTTTATGGAGGATGTATTCTAGACTGTCAAAAATAGTATGCCTAAGGCAAATTTGCTTCTAAAGAAAAGAATGCAATAAAGCTTAGGGTTATACTGAAACTGAACTGCAATATATTATGAAATAGCTTGATTCAGTAATTCCTGGATTGTTGCATTCAGATTTTCAGCCACTATGATTCTTTGCTGATTAAAAAAAATCCTCTCATAAATGCCAAGGACTAGTGAAATTAAGGGTCTAACTTCTTCTCATGTCTGAACTTTCAAACCAAGAAGTAGATAACAATTTGCACTTACCAAAACCAGAATGTTGAGCTGAAGCTGTAATATATTTTAAAGATATGATTGAGAGTAATGATGATGAAATTAGGCTCAGTGAAAAGTGACCATCATGCCTATGTGAGAGACAATGTCTGACTAAGAACACTCTGAAAATTTGGTCCCTTTTCAGATGCTTTTCACTTTTCACTTTCTAGAGGATGAGGTCAAAGGACTTATGTATGGTCTGTGCAGTGTCTAGCATGACTTAGCTTCAAAGGTGCTCTAAATTACTGCAGAACAAAGTAGTCTTCTGATTCTTCACCATATCATCTACTGAACACAAAAGTCTTTTTGGATTATACTTTGCTACAGGTTTGCAAATATTCTGGTACTAAAGAATAAGCAGATGCAACCCATTTTTTCTTGTATTGACAGTTCTTGTTTGTAGACTAGCTGTAGAAATAACTCCAGGACATCTGACATCTTATTCATATGAAATGTGTTGGCAAAAATTACCATGAATTGATTCCATTTCTTCAAGTTTCTTTTTGGTCCTCTTTTTTTTTTTTTTTTTTTTTTTTTTTTTTCCTGTGGGAGTGCTTCTATTTTTTCAATCATTTTGGAATTTGGAAGTTTATTCATATCTCCTTAAGCATATAATAGTTCAAGGAACACATAATCCCTTTCAGGCAGTAGCTTTTATAGCATGTGGTGGGTGCCTCTGAATCAGCATCAAATGTTGGCATCGCCACTTCCTCCTTCATCAGAAATAGTGAAGTTTCATCAGAACTAGAGAGAAAAAATATTTCAAGAGAAGATAAAAAAGTGATGTTCCTTTCCTTAGGGAAAAAATAAAGAAAACCAGATTTAATATTAAATGGAAGAACACAAATCTACTTTTCAAAATCATACTGTGTACTTCCTTCAAGCTTTTCACGTTAGAAATTAGAATTTTTTCACTGAGGATGGACACTGTTGATTAATAATAATGAGAATTTAATATGGTTTTTCATAAACCAGAGCTCCTTTTCCTGAATATTTGTAATGTGATTTGGTGTTTCTTCCATGTGTGGAAACCTTGGATCCAAAATATCCCGTTTCTGGCAAGTCTAGAAAAGAAAAAACTTCAGAATAATGGAGTTCTTAATCTGTATAGTCAGATTAATAAAATGTCTACCAACCTACTTTTTCCAACTTTCTGATCTATTTGATGTAACTACTGACAAATATATTTGAGTTCACTATTTAGAAAATCACTTTTGAGCTCCTGAGGCTGGTACTCTGTCTGTCTCTCAGCCTCATACAGGGACAAGTAGCAGGTGCCTGCAGCCTTCCTTCCTGCTTTCTTTGCACCCTGACCTTCCTGGGATATCATGCCTGTGGGTAGGCCAGGGAGGAGTCACCAGGGTGAGGGAAATATGCTGGGTCTGGTCCTGAAGAGGGCTGAAAGTCTGTGGTTGTTCTCCTGCTTGATGTTCACATCCAAATAATTCCGCTGTATCCAAATCTTCCTCCTCCAAACTTCAAATCCCACTGTTGAACAATCTGAACTCTGCAAGAAATAATTCAAGAAAACGCTCCGGGCAATGGAATGTAAAAAAGGTTTCTGTTTGTAATGAGATCCCAATATCACTTAAATTCATGGATAATCTGATTCTTTTTTCTTCTTTAGCTGCATATTTATAAGATAGAAAATCCACAGTGTTTCAGCTTTCAGGAGCTTAGTGAGAAGAGCCTATTATACTATAGGTAGGTATTACCCTCATCTCTCTTGCCAACCTCCCTGGTTGAAATAACAGCCTGAGAACAGGTCACTCTATAAAATAATAACTGTGAGGGATTCATGGCTTTGCTCTTCCCAGATTATGAGCCCAGACACAAAAGTCTGACCAAAGCAATGGAGCCTTTACAAAACCTTTCCAGAGAAAGGGCTGGATGTCTAAGCTGTTTTCCCATCCCATCAGAGAAAGATTTTTATGAGATCATATATCAACAAACAAACTTTTAGCTAAGCTATGGGAACAAAACCAAGTTATTATGGCCAGTAATAACATCACAGTTGAGTGAGGATGATGCAGAAACCTGAATTTCCAGATCTTAATTTTGTCTCATATTTCTAATACTCTTTGAAATTAACAGATGACATTCTATCTTATTTTTACTTTAACTTTATTTCACATTTAAATTTTTCATCAAAGACACATCATTTCTCAGTGTTGAAATCAATATTCTGTGATAACTTAATTCCATTTCTGGATGCAGCGGACCTAGATTCCTTTCTGCACTAAATGGAAACAGAGTGCAGGGTATTTAATATCCTGTCATTGAGACAGTGCAGGCTGCTACTACACAGTGAGTAGTACATAAGTATATGAGTTTTGAAAATTAAAATGAGCTGGTAAGCTAACACAAGAGTAAGATATAAGTATAGTAATTATTTTTACATCTAAGTGAGGCCACTCTAAATAATTAGAAACAATTTGAATGTTTCGAACAATCTATTTTAGTCTAAACTGTGCAACCAACTGTTCATAACATTAATACTTTGAAATAATTGATTTGCAAATACTGAAGCAGGCAGAGCATGAAGCTTAAGACTGCAAGGCAATAAAGACAAATCATATTTTTTAAAGGTCTATATTTTAAAAAGGCAGTAAAAGTTCAGTGAAGCACAGCTCGTCTTAAAAAACAGCCTTTATCCTGTGTGGAAAGATTTCTATCAGTTATTATATGTATAGATTTTATTTTCATGAAAGAAATACAGTATTGCTTAAAGGAGGTGGGCATTCATAGCTTTCAACTTTATATGCTGTGTACCCAGTAAACACCCTCTTGGGCTAGAGCAGAGCTGTAAGCAACCTGACTATTTGCTTTCATAATCTGAATTCAGCGTCTGTTATCACTCCTTTGTTGTCCTGTACCATACTGGATCTGGCTGGGATGGAGTTAATTTTCTTCCTAGCATCCTGTGTGAGGCTACAGCTATGATTTGTGGCAAAACTAGTGTTGGTAACATGCCACTGTTTAGCTACAGCTCAATGGTGCTTGCAGACAGTCAAGGCCTTTTCTATCACAATCTGCCCCAGAGCAAGCAGTTTGGATTGGGCAAAGTTTGGGAGGGAACACTGCTGGGAGAGCTGACCCTGGCTGGTGAAGGAGATATTCCATAATATAACATCATGTTCAGCTATAAAGCAGGGGGAGAGTCCTTCCAAGATAACCATCACTTGGAAAGTGGCTGAGCATCAGTCTGCTGGTGTGAGGTGGTGAGTGATTGCCTTTACATCACATGGTTCTACCTCCTTTTTCTTCACTTATTAAATGGTCTTTATCAACCCATGATTTTTATTTTTTTTTTTTCCACTTCTGCTGCTCCAATCCTCTTCCCCATCCCAATGTGGGAAGAGGGAGTGAGAAGCTGGATAAGGCTTAGATACCAGTCAGATTAAATGCACCACTAATGTTGAATGCCTTCAAATATTTCAGTTCAGCAGAATATGGTATTCTGGGCTAACAAAGTGTATAGTAGTGAAAGCTCCCAACTTCAACTTTGATATTGCTGTCAATAATCAATTTTATTCTCACAATATAACAAAGGTGTGGGCTAAGTATTCCTTCCGTTTTCTTTTCTCATTTTTAAACTCTGTTGACATGGGCACATATTTCAAGACTTTGATCTCCTGTGTTTGTTAAACCTAATCTGCCAAGGAAGCTTGAGAAGGCCATGGATTTTGAGCATGCCAGGTACTAGGATCAAAATGGAGTCCATGTACCTAATCTACACAGAAATTGGATAGCTTGGCCTGCAGTATCTATATATAAATGTCTTCATTTCAATACCATCGTTAAGTTACTCAAAAACTGGAGACTAGGGCAGAAAATGTGACCTGGCATTTTATTATGTATACAGCATTTCCTGAGTTACCTTGAGAAATACACAATAGACTGTATTGCTCTTTCTCTACACGATACAAAAATAAACACTCCAACATTATAAGGCAGTATGTTCATCAGTGATCTGGAAGTGAACATAAAATCATCTCTTGGTAATGTCTGCTGATAGCATGAAGGCCAGCAGAGTGTTAAATGGTGACAAGTTGTAGAATACAATGCAGTAAGCCTTGCTGACTCCACAAAGTGCATTCTGACTCAGCTAACGGCACACTTACTCATCAAGGAACAAGGGATCAAAGCCATACTGTCAGCACAGAGAATTTTGGCTTCTAATTAGCTGATCAGGGGTCATATAGGATGGGCAATTGAGTTTGAAGTCCTGTTGGGCGCTTGAACATGAATGTAACAAGTAACAGTAATTATGAGTTACAAGATAGATCCTTGTCTATGACATTGGTCAAGCTGATGCTGGAGGAATTCATCTAGTCCTGATGTCAGCATTTTTGAAGGGATATGGAAACACTGAAGTAAGTTCAGAAAACAGCCACAAAAAACTATTTGCTTGAGGAAGTGGGGAAAATGCCTTCTGGTGAGAGACTTGGAAGCTCATTTGGTGTAATATCTAAAGGAAAAAACTGGGAGCTGGCTTGATTCTTTAAGGAAAAATACTTAGAAAAAAACCCTGTTTTTTTCTTAAGGGACTCTTTAATCTACCTTTGAAGGACATAATTAGAACCACTAGCAAAAAATCTGAAGATATGCAGATTCAGATGACAAAGAACAAATTCTTTGAACAGAAAATTTTCTGTTCAAAATTTTCTTTCTTTGAACAAAAAAAATGCTTACCTGTGAAAGAAGCTTCTAAATGTCCCTAACAGGAAAGGATTTCTTTGGTCAACACTCAAGGATGGCAATATCGTAAGAGGACAGGCTAGACCAACGCAAGTTCTCTTCTGGCATTATGAATTAATGAACCTATGAGCTTTATGACTACAGAAGAACAGGAATCTCACAAATCTGTAACTTTCATCACTAGACCTAATAGCACAGCCCAGGAAAATGAGTGCACATTATGAGAGAGAGCATGGAGCTAAATTGAAGGAAGCATACTGGGGTGTGGTGCCAACTTGCTTTCATAGTGAGGTCTCAGGTAAAATCTGAGGAACTCATTCTGCTACCTGTGAGTACTTCTTTTTTAATTGATTATTTGGTGTCTTTTCCACGTCTGTTTGGAGTTTTGAGTAGTGAATTCAATGGGCTTACGTGGTGTTTTGGGTTTGTCTTTCTATCTCCTGCAGTTTCTAGCTATAATTAATTTCTCAAAAGAGAGAGGAAGCCTCGCATCCATCTCTGCTTAATGCAAACACAACTCAGAATGCAGTTTTGCAAATGGTTTAAAGCAACAGAACCAGGCTAGTTATTTAGCTTGATTGCTGTTTTCTGGGGGGGAAGCAGGACAAGTTGCATTTTAAATTCTTATATGTAACTTAGGCCCTATTCTTACCTCTCTTGTTCAATGCTAAATCCCATAATTCTTGTGAGATTGAAGAACAGACTTCCAAGAGACAAACACCATCAGTCACTCTGGAGTTCTTTATCCATCTAACAAGTTACTGTTACAGTGCTACTACTTCAGCATTGGATGGTTTTTCCTTTTTTTAGTAAAAAAATGATTAATACTTTCCTGAGAATACTTACCACAGCATATATTTCCTTACACAATATTTTTCTGCTGGTAGAGTGAGCCTATTTTTTCCTATGTTTTATGATTCTGTGAAAGCTTGAAAACTAGAGAGAAACAGTTAAAGAGCCCTCAAAAAAGTTTGGTAAATTAACCGGGGGTCCAAAGCTGTGGGTTCAAAGCCCATCCTGGAGCTTGAACTGGCAGACAATAACACAGTTTAAATACTCCCTGTTGGATACATCATTCAAGTGAAAACACAGACAACAGTGTGTTTTTTTATCTGACGGAAGAGTTCTCTCTTTCCAAAAGTCTCCTTGCTCTCTACAAAAAGATATATTATTTTCTACTGCAATCCCAAAGATATGGATTTAAGGTAGAGAGTTTGCTTACATTGTAGGGGAATTTGTCCTTAAGCCACAGAATAGTGTAGTCTGTAGTGAAGCCTGCCCCAGTGCAGGCATTACTCCCCCTGCCCTGCCCCTTAATAATCAGAATCTGTTATCAAGGCTTAGATCTTTCTCAAGTTGTTATCTCTGTCCTGTTCCATTAGCACAAAACGGGGTTCTGCAGTGTACCAGGCGTCCTGACTCTCCCCTGCCCCAATTCTGTTTTTTTTGTTTGCCATACACTACAGAAACCCACAAGCTGATTTTAAAACATCTCTGACCACTCTGCAGAAATGAGCAGAATTTTTCACCACATGGACAGGTAATTTAATTCCATATTTTATAACTGCTGTGATTTACAACTACTGTGATTTATAACTACTATGCTGGAGTTACAATACTCAAACCTTCCTCATAAACTATAGTCACTAAAGCATCTTGCATACCTTTCAGACGCCTACAATGCTTCTAGGTTGGGTTAATTTTATGAGTTTTTCTGTAGTGGAAGTACAGAGAGAAGCATTTCCAAAGGCTCGTTCCTCCCATCTGTTTATTAAGGAGAGGATAAATCTTGCTCTAGAGATACCTGTCTCCTTCTGCACACAGCAATGAACTTTGACTATGTGCTTGGTGAATTCAGGGTTAAGTGAGAATGAGTCCATCCATTAATTACTAGCCTGCCATTTCTTATGCAACCAACAGTTTATTGGGTTTTTTATTAAAATAAGATACTGCTGCTTATGAAACTTTAGCTTTATAAATAGGTATGGTTCAAGGTTTTGCAGGAGCACCATTCTGGCATTTGCAGACATTTTGCAAGAGGTATTTGTAGGAGACAACACCTCTGTAGATTAGATATCTCTAGACCTGGGTAAATGGTACATTGTACAAGGATCTTGCAGGATCGATTTTAGGAGTAGAGTTCTGAGCAGTCCAGCTCCTAGTAGTTATTTCTCTTCAATGAAAGTCAAGAGTTTTGTTAGCTTGAGGCTGGGCACAGAAATCTAGCCATATTTAGCTCTAAGAGAGTATGTGTCTCACTGGTAAAGGAGACAGTCATGAGGACGGCCTGATACTAAAGGAAAAAACGTTTTGAAGTGGAGGGACAATTTAAGTTCTTAAAGCTCTGCTTGTATTAGCTACTTCTTGGCTTCTAGTGTATGAAAGCTTCTTGGCATGTGCCTGCCTGGGGTCGAGTGGGACGTGGGAGAGATTGTGCTTGGATGTCTGGAGTACTACCACTTGGGGGGGAAAATGTGTAGCATTCCAACAGATATAATTAATGACAAGTGTTGTTGTCTTTCTCCTGTGCCATCCACCCAATGGCTGCCTGGTGCTGACCCCTTGCTGTCCCGCTGACCTCTCCAAAGTTTATTTTAAAAAGGCATCCTTGCTTTCCCAAACTTTTCAGCTAGGCTTCCCTTGGGCTTCTCGTTCAGTGCATGCCCACAGACTATGCCTGTGTCCACTGCTCAGTGATCAGACACAAGTGTTTCCATTAGAGGGATGATTAATGGAAACTTCCTTGGGAATGGGAAAGGGAGAAGTGGGTAATACAAGTCAAGAAACGTGTTAAAGCTGAACAAAGAAACTTTGTTTCTTTGTTTCAAAAATAACTTATTTTTCAAGTGTGCTGCAAATTGTCCTTACTCGCTTGGGTCCTGCCCACATCAGTAAAATGCTGCAGTTGTTTCCACAGGGGTGGGCTTGAGAGAAGTTTGTGCTGTCAACCCACTTTGTAGTGAGTGACCACATCAAATAATTCTATCAGCTGAACTGGCTCCTTTGTTGGCAGATTTAGTAGATATGGGGTTTAATGCTGCATAGTGCAGGTGCATGGAATTTTCTACATCTAAATGCAAAGCAATAAAACAATGACTGAAGAGTATAGAGGAATCCAAACTGGCTATTATGAGAGTGCAGCTGTCAAGTTGCTCCTTACTGGTAGCATTCTCAAACAGAAAACTGCATGACTAAGTCGTTCATTTGTATGATGAGAATCACAGATTCTGTCTGATCTCAAGCTACTCCTCACACTCTGCTTACCCTTTTCCAATTACAGGATGTTAGAAGCAGAAACCTGCTTCTTCCATTCCCCTTAGACACCATGTTTAGCTCTTTGAATGCTCTTTGGATGGGATCCACCCTGTCAGCCAAAGCAACCTGCAGATTGAAGCAGCACAGCAGTGAAATTGGCACAATTACTGATATTTTGCTGCTGAGGGAACGGTAAAAAACATGAATTAGGGACAGAGACTAAAACTTGGGAGGAGACTAGAAGCTCTGTGCTGCTGCTTCTCAGGGAAAGCAGAGGGCTGGAGTTTCTAGCACCACCAAGTAGGACCTTCCACAATGCTTTACAAGGAAGAAGCTTTGCTGTTTTCCAGGAGAAATCAAAGCTTTTGTTGCTTGCTCTTTTAGTCTAAAGGTATACTAAGAGCTTTGAAGAGACCACAATAGAAAATGTTACCTTCCCACAAAGCAAACAGCATGGGTAGCAACACTGCCTGCCAAACATTGCTGTTCATCAGAAAGAAGCAGCTCTCACTACTTGGCAAGTTGTTATTTCACATATGCACATCATATTCTCTACGGAGTCAATTTTTCAAGGCTGAGCCTTGATTCTATTGCCAAATCAGAGAAGCTGGGCAGTTTCACTGTAGTGGAGCATAGAAAGTGATGCATCGGGCTGGAACTGCTGTTTTCCAGGTCTGAAGCTCCTTTGCCATGTGTACAGAAGCAAATAAATTCATTCCATGTTTACCCCATCAGGCATGGATGTGCCTGTGCTGGCTGGGACCTCCACGTGCCTGTGCAAAGGGGAGGCCTGCCCCTCCCCTGCATAGCAAAGGCATTCTGCTTTTGTGACATCTGGGCCACTGCAGCTGTTATAAGGAGGGGTTTGCTCTTTTTAGAAATTATTAGCCAAGTAAGCCTGCTGTTTATTAAAATATTCAGTGTATGTTGTAAACTTGTAACTCTGATATAGAAAATATCAGCAAATGATTCCAAAACTTATTGAAGACTTCTTCCTGTCCCTACTCCAGTGAAGGGTGAGAGTTATATTTGATTAAACATGTGACTCAAAAAATACATTTTTTGACTTTTGTATTTTGTCTTTAGAATTCATAATAATTTACATCTTGTTATAAACATTGTTATAAACCTATATGGAAAATAATATAAAAATGTTGGATGAAATTATCTGACTTTAGCTCTTCATATATGATGAGCTTTGATGGAATCATTGCAGTAGTTAAAACACGAGAGCTAGTGATCGTGAAGAAACAGAATCTTTTTTCTTATGTTTCATCAAAAACACTGTTCATGTACAAGAGTGTTGCTAACTCAGTGTACAGCTGATGGTAACACTGATACCTGTAGAACAGCTTTTAGTCAGGCATGATATTGTAAATAAGACCTGAAAAAGATTGAAGGTTAGCAATGTAACAATAGAAGAAACATATATTACTATATGAAAGTTTACAAACTTTGTGTAAATTCTGCAGAACATACTTTCTTAAGAATGAGAATTTATTAATTTTAGTACAAAATATTTTGCCATCTTCTTAATGAAGTGTTCTTTCACATTCTCTTATGTATAATTATCAGATTGTTTTTTCTCTAAGACTGTTGAGTTTTTATCAGCTACAATTTTTCATTTGTTCCCTTTATACAGGATTTTTTTGGCATCATTTGAATGATTGATATTCACTGTATTGCTAATTGTTGCATCCTTACTGGAGAAGGCTAACGAACTTTGTCAGTTCATTACTGCTTCTTTTGTTTTCTTTTGTATGATTAATGCCCATTGTTGATACCAAGTTACAGTTCAGTCAATTGTGGCTTAGAAACAAGAATGAAATGAATGTTAGGGAAATATAAATTATTAACCAATTTGCAGGGGTGGCTGATTCTAATGAAGTGAGTTTCTTTACTAAATACATTTGAATATCAAATTCCTCTATGGCACAGCCAGAAAGAAAGAATGCCAGAATATTTGAAAATGGGCTTGCATTGTATCATTAGCTCCTTATTCCAGTAAAACACTTTTTTAGCCTTGTGGAATCTAAATTGAGTAGAAACAGGACAAAAAATGGATATGTCATAGACCCCACCTTCAGGGCAGCTGGGTTACTCCACTGCTTTAGCATCCTTAGTACCATGTGTCCTGAATCTCTTGAAGACTCACCTAAGGGGTGCACAGAGGTTTACACTTTCTAGGCCATATCTACAGAAAGAGAGCTGGATCCTTTCACATCTCTTCTAAACAGGCACATGTTGTTTTCAGGTCTAGAACAGTTTGCTTCCAGGTGATAGGCAAGGAGCAAAACTACAGTTCTGGGGTGGAAATGTGGTCAGAAACAATGTATTTTACTGATAGAATGAAAAGGTTTCCAGCACTGAATCTTCTCTTTTGGCGAATAGTCCATAGGAAAAAAAATATGCTGTTTTGCATATGTATTTCTAAAAATGAAGGCAAATGTAACCACATAACAAATAAGGACGACAAAATGAGGTTTTCATAGAGGAGCAGGTTGAAATACAAAAGGCAGTGGGATCCATTAAGAAGTATGTTCCTTTATGGTTGGTCCCAGGCTTGCTTTTGTTTAGCTGAATGCATTTTGCAGTACAGTAAAAACAGACAAGAGAGTCTGTCTCTTGTATCCTTAGTGTAGGGATCCAGTTAAGTTCTTTCTCTGAGTTTTAAGAAAATTTTCCTCATTTACAGGGAAAATGGATGGTAAGTATGAAAGTATTCCTTACTGAGGGCTCTTCCAGGGACTTGCTTTATTTTTTGTTAGAACCACTGTAGTACTATCCTTTGCAGACTGACATTGGTTTACATCACAGTTTGGCTGATCTTCTCCAGTTGTATAATCACAGACCAGCATGGGGAGTCTGTGGGTGGTTTTAAGAGATTTTCTAGGTTTCTTTGTTCCAGGAGTTTGGTGTCCAAACATTATATGATTTGTTTATACTGATTTCATTGTGAAGGAAAGAATAAGTCTGATCTCCTCTTTACTGTAACTTTATAGCATGACAGTTATCTGAAGCATTGCTTCGGTTAGGTCTTATTTGTGCTTGAGGAATATTACTGTCTAATATGCATAACATTATGTGTGTATTTTCTCTGCTTCTGGTAGCAGCCTTAGAACTCCAGTGTTTCCTTCATGCTCTGATTGTATTGTTTATGTGACAGCTAAAATTATTAAATTCTTGGAACTTACTGAGACTGGACATAAAGTTTTACTCTCTGCTATAATTTAACTTACATTAGTATTTTTACTTTTATTCTGAGTGTGTTGATTTTAACTAAATTAATTTTACTCTGTGATGGCACAGTAAAATTGTTTGTATCCTGATCCTGGAAACTTTCTCAAAGGGTTTGCATACATGTGCAGGCTTATTGGATCATTTGCATGAAGAGAGCTTGAATAGTGAAGGATTATTATTATTTATCTTAATAAAATCTTTTATTAAGATAGAGCTGTATATTCATTAACATGCCTTATACAGGAGAATGCTAAATGAAATGGCCTCCTGAGGGCTTTTCTTCTTCACTGTGGCTGGATACTTGTTAGCGGTTTCCATGCTTTACAGAGTAACATAGACTTACTCAGGAAACATGAACCTTCCCACAGCCTTCAGGTATTAATAATTACATGTCACAAGAGACTGTCTAAATGCATGTGCAGCTATTTATCTACCTTCCCAGATAACCAGAGCCTTTACATAACAAAACCTTGACATACTCAGGATTGCACAGAGAAAGGATGAGAAGCAATATTATTGTATCCTACCTTTTAAAGAAATCCCCAAAAGCAGAAGTACTGAACTGCAATTCCTGCTTTCATCACTTCTGAACTTACTGCTAAGGTACCAGTTAGATAAAGAACAGAAATTATCTAGGGAGCATGGGGTGATCCTCAGGACAGCTTAGTAACTGTTGTGATCAGCCTGTGGAATCAGACTCCTCCCTTTCTTTGATCCATGTACATTGACTTTTCTTTTTTTGCAACAGCTGAATCTTCCCTATCACTGATCCTGGAGGTTAGATGGTCACCTAGGAGTTAGGATATATAGTTTGTTGACCTAAAGCTAAGAAATCTAAAACCTGTGTGTCTCTTACTCTGAACAAAAGTGCTCACATTTGTGCCATTGAGAAAGAGGACAAAAAGGAGAGTCTCACCTCCACCCACTCCGCTGCTGGTCACCTTCTCGATGACAACAGTGAGCTCTGTTCAGAGCTCTGGGAGAGCTGAAGGGCCACCAGCTGTCTCCAGGAGAGCACTGTATGTTTGCAGACACCAGCTGAGCAAGCTGCCAGGCCTCTGCCTGTGGTCCTGGCTTTGCAGATGAACTCCAGAGAGGACCAGGAGTTCACCCCTAGGCTTGGAGTACCTCGCTGCCTGCAGGTAGCTCCACACTCACCATGCAGCTTTCTCAGCTCATCCTTCAGAGAAACCTGTCTGTCTCTGCCTGTGAGTGCTGTCTCTGATCTTAATGCTGAATAAAAAAAAAATCTGAATACTTAACTTTAGACCTTTGATTTTATTCCAGGGATGTGCTGTTTAAAACTTCACTCTTACAGCGCCTAATTTGTAAGCACCTGAATTTTTTATTGAATCTAATCCTGACAGGTTATTTTGTAACAAGCAAGATTTTGAGTTAGCTCTTTTTGACAGCTGTGGTAATGAATTTTAATAATAGATGCTAGGAAGAAATGATAAAATAGCCGTTAGCAGATCCTCCAGACTAAACCCCAGCTGTTTGGTAAAGTTTTTGGACATATATCTATATTTTTGACTGTAACTGTAAATGGAGTAAAAGCAGGTCCATAGATGCAGAGCTAAGTTAATCAGAGACAATGAGTGTCTAATCTTCATTAGTGACCTACTAGTTGGAGGGGTTCCTGAATTTAAGAGTCTCTTGAGGAAATCTGGTTCCTGCTGTCTCTCTTGAAGCACTTTTTGAAGTACACAGTACCCCACATATAGCATTCGTACCAGAAAAATACATGGGACAGCAATCATGGAGATGACTGAAGGTGCTTCTTACTATTCTTTTTGTCATTCTACCTGTGCAGTAGCAGACAGAAGTAGGATTTAATGACTAAAGCAAATCCAAGTGAACAAGGCCAGTTCCTACTTAAATCAACACACAAACAGCAATAGAAGCTGAATCTGAGGGTAGATTTGGCCTTGGCATTAAAAAGGAGACCTATAAGCAGTAGAAAATATAAAATAATCCAATAAAAGTACATCTACCCCTTCAAAAAATGCACAGGAAGGTAGCTGCTACTGATTTTAAGTGAGGACTAATCCTTTACCTCAAGACACATTTGCTAAGAAATGCTGGAATTTATGTGTAAAATAGCAGCACTGGACTAGTCAGGGGGAAAAATATGTATTATGAGGCTTTTTTGCAATGGTGTCATTTAACTTGATCACTGGAGTGATGAGCCACTAAAGGCAGATTAGTTTTTTATTTCACCTTAAGGAAATACCCAAATATCCTCACAGGATTTTGAGGTAAAAGGAGAAGCAATGAAGTCATATTACAGCTCCTGTATTGTAAAGAGGCAGGTCAAAATATTCTACTTAAAAAAAAAAAAAAAAAAAAAGGATATAGGCTTGAAAAGGCACAGGAGGGACAGAAAGAGTACAGGCTTGTTTCTTGGTAGAAAACTAGGTTTTTTTCTTTTCTGCTAGTTGTAAAGGCACACTTTGGGGCACTTGGAAAGTATTCTCATACCTGAGATAGAGACCTGAGTCAGAGCATAAGGCTCAACTTTTCCTTTTCTTTACTAGAGAGCTAGACAATGTACAGCTTTCATTTATCTACCAGCTTCAGCAGCATCTTCCCTTTTTTCAGATACTGCCAGAATTCTCAGATCCAAATGGTAGGTTGAAATTTATACATTTAATCTAAATTTTTAAAAATCTGTAGAAGACCTCTTTCTAGCAATTAGCCTTTTCACTTGCCTCCTTCTGTCAGAATATGTGATGCTTTCCATATACTAGCTCTCAAAAAAACCTGGTTTTATTTTGCAGTTCACCTCTAATTCCAAGGACTGAGAGCTGGGAATGCTGGACACTACAGGCTAGTAAGGAATGTATAGGAGCTTAACAGCAGGAGCAACAGACCCAGGTTAAAAATTCAGTGACCAGGAACAAATGTGCCTTTTATTTCATCTCCCAGCTAAAATCCTAGATACAGTTTATTGGCTTTAAACTTTTCTCATTTAGTAGAATAATCTAAGCTTAGTGTTTCTTCTTAATCACATCCACTTAAAATGGGACATATATGGCTCCATAAATTAAGCTAGCACAGAAGTATTCTTTGTTTAAAAGACTTAGAAATTGCTTGACAGTTAACTATTAAATGGTATCTAAAATACCTGGAATTTTCCCTGAAGGAGGTTATGCCTCTACTGAAAATGACAAAACCAAGTTTAAACCACACATGATGGAAATGTACTGCTTGATTATCTCGAAGTCAGGAACTAAATGTATATCTGAAAAACATATCATGTGCTGAAGTGTTTCTTCAAGGTGACACAGCAGCTTAATGGCAGGTTCACCTTCTGAATAAAACAGATTTTTTTATCCTACAAAACACGTCAAGAGTACAAATATTTCCATTCACTTTAAAATAAACTAGAGACCTGTTGAATTTTTCTCATAGAGACAAATCAACAAGTATCTATATGAATGTGGCACACCAAGCAGTAATTAGTGCAGTGGTTATATTTTGCACTTGTCTGTGATATTTTGACTGAAGAGTCTATCTTGGACCTAAAAAGCCTTTTCTCAGAAATCATATTTTCTAATACAAAATTTTTTCTTAATTTAGTATTTTCTGAGGAAGAATTTTGACCAGCTCTCCACTAGACTCCTAGTTGAATGTCAGATCCAGCTGCTCACATGTTCAGATCCCCTCAACAAATATGTACAAGTCTCCTCTTTAAGGAGCAGCAAGATCTGCAACATCCTAGTAATACTGAGGTACTACTTCTCAGATTTGGGGTCCTGACATAAAAAAGGCTGGAATGAAGGATATGGTGTTGCACATACCCAAGTGAAGGCAGGGAGCCAACAAAATGCTGTTGTAATTACAAGTGAACATTCTTGTATCATAAAACTGTAAAGAAAAAGCTATAAATCAGAGCTGGCCTGGTGGTCCCTGGCAGCAAAGTGCAAAAGATTTGAGCTCATTCCCTGAGCTAGCCAAGAGTGGGATCCTCATGGCAGCAGTGGCTCATTCCAAGGGAAGGGCATTCCTTGTGTCTCCTGAGTGATGGTCATGAAGCAGTGATCTTGGTGGGAGTCAGATCCAGCCTTCAGCCCTGAAGGAGTGATAGTCTGAAAAGTGTTGGCCATTGTGAAAAGTAAAGCAAGCTGTGAACCAGAGGAATTTTGTCTCCAAGACAGTTTGTGTGTATGTTTAGGAGCCTGCTGCTTTCAGTGTTAGGTTTGCACTACTGTTCAGATCCCAATATTGGATCACTTGTACTTGAGGATGCAAGACTGTTAATTCAGGTAGTTAGTTTCATATTTCTGTACACTCACTCATGGCACCAAATCATGCTAAAACCTTTGTTTTATCGAAAAATACAAAGAAATTAAGTAATACTACCCAAAATGTCACTACTGAAGTTCCCATCACTAATGAACATGGACGCAAACTTAAGCTTCAGTTAGAAATGGGCTTTTCTTCTATCCTGGAATATTCTTCCTCTTTTCAGATGTCTCACAAGGATGTAGCTCTTTAAAAATAATTGATCTGTCTGGATAATTTGCTAATTTCAAAAGTAACTAAGTAGCATGAAGGTAGGAAAGTATTAAAGCTGCTAGCACTGGGCAATTTTCTAGAGACATTCTTTAATATAAACTGCATGTGTGAATATTTCCTGTCTGAAAGATGTGGCTTGATCTGAGGCTACATTTACAGTTTGTGTTTGGAAAATAAGATGATGTACTGTTGTTAAAATAAAATAAAATAAAATAAATCCTAAGGGTGTGCAAGTGATTACAGCAAAACAAACCTCAAATTGACAGCTGCACAAACAGCACTTGCACAGCAGTGGTAGTCAGCTACTAAGAATGCCCAGTTTCCCATCAGACTGGTAAGAATTTGTAATTAATATCACATTTGGGGAGTCTTCTGTAATAAACCCACAATTTAAGCTAACTTGATTATGGAAGAAATAAAGGAGAGTGCACAGAAATTCAGTTTTGTTTCGCAGAGTATGTTACCTCCCTGTTGATAGAAGTAAGATAGCAAGACATAGAGTGTTTTCCAGGATCAGCCCCTACACTGGTTTAAGAGGTGGAATCCTGAAAGGTGAGGGGCTCTTTCCCAAACAGATGTGACCCCCTTCAACTCTGATAAACTTCCCGAAAAGATGAGGGAATTTTGTACCGCACAGGATGTGCTCAGCACATTGAGGGATTGAGATAGTAATGTCCCTGATAATTGTGGATACCTCATTGTAGGAGTCAGTTTTTATTTAAATTTTTTTAATAGGAGTATACACATCTGTCTTTATACCCAGCAGCTTTTCTGGCCCACAAGAAGTCCTCTGTGAATTTTCCCAACTGAGCTCAGTGGGATCTCTGTCAGCTGCAAGATTTATGTCATCTTTTTCAGTCCTGAGAACTGTTCCTTAAGCTTTTCACATCTGGATTTAATTGGAAAGACATTAAAAGACATTAAGTGTGCTGGAAAAGCATATTTTAGAGAAGATCTTTATAGACACTTCCATTAAGGGAGCTGATGGTTGTAGGTTAAAATGGGATAAGGACAAGCCATCAACAGTTAGCAAAGACCAAATTATATTACAAACTACTTGAGATGAGAAGTTTGTCCTGTACCTCTTGGGTCTGACTCTGCTCGCACTTAAATCAACTTCAATTAGGAAAAAAATACCAGCTAATGCAGTGAAAGAATACTCTAAGATCAGAATCAAAAACTTTTTCCTTTTGGAAACACTCAGATTTCTAATTACATGCCATATATGCTAAATATAATGCTTTTAGCTGTCAATCTAGATTTGGTACATTGTTGGACATACATGCACACTTGTAAAATGAGACTTGGAGAATGAAGAGGGGGATTGGTCATTAGGGCTGTGAGGGTGGAAGTATCCTTCTCTGAATGCCAGTGTGCCGGCCATGAGAGTAGGGTTTCACAGAGGCAGAGATAGGACACAATTTAGTATGTGGGCTTCATTACAGATGTTGTAATGCAAGAATCTACAGCCCTAAACTCCCCCATTGTTCCAGCTACAATTTGCTCCTTGAAGAAAATGCATTGCATTAAGTGTAATCTATTGCTTTTGTCCTCAAACCGAAGTTTCTAGTCATATTTAGACTGACAAGCACTTAAAATTTAAGGTAATGGACTCAGTATGAGAGAACAAACATTCTTTCATTCTAAAATTGCTAAAACGAAGGAATCTGATATTTAGGAAATTGCTCCCATGTCTAAAGCAAAGTGTATGGTCTTTAGACATAAAAATATGTCTAAAGAAAAAAAAAGGTTGTTTTGTTAAACATTGTGGGGGGGAAGTACTCTTTAGAATATTTCAGAAAAAAAAAAAATTGTGAGATGCTCTCACCAGTCATCTTCTCCTAAAAGGGAGACTTTTTCTCCACTGTGTCATAGCAAACATTTTGCATTGTTGATGACAGCTTGATGAGTGATAGCGATAGGAATGAGGGATTTGAATTAAATGGCTGCAGTGCAGACTTTTAAAATTTTCTATCATTAAATACCTTTATTTAGAATCTTCTTTCTATCTTAGCCTATGACAAAATGCAGGTAAACTAGTAAAACTGATTCTTACTTTTATTGCCTGACCTTGGGCCAGCCCTTTCTGTGCTCGTGTTCTCTCTCTTTGGTTTCCTTCTCTTTTAAAACCGCATTAATTAAGCTACCTCTGTTCCTTAGTGACACTTTGCCTCATGAAGAAGAGGATATTTGCAAGGAGAGCCACAAAGTACCTAAACCCTAGTGAGTGTGTTTTACAAGTTCAGTTTACTACGTTAAATAGTAACCATGTTGATGCAAGTATTGAATAATACTTGATAGCTTGAACCTTGTTGTATACTGATTTTGGTGTGGATATTTGGGAATTCATAAAAATCTTTTCATATCTAGGGTTTTGTGACCACTGTGTATGAGCAATTACCTAAGAAAACCACTTAAATGACAGAATAAATGCTTAGAGCTCATTAATTTTGTTAAGAGTTCTAGCTATATCTACATTACTATGTAGGTCAGGGCTCGTTCCCTCATGGGGAATAACACTGTGATTTATGTATTGATACCTATGTAGTGAAGGCAGTGGCAGTGATGTCAAAACCAGGATGGAACTGTGGAGGTCAGATAAATGAAAAGGATTGTCTAACACAGCATATTTTAGAAATCACTGTAAACTCTTACACAGTCAAAAAATCTCAGTCCACTTATTTAAAATCAAGAGGTCAAAATCTTCTGCAATACATACAGGGTTAATGGCAGCAGACTTGCAAATCTGTTGCAGTGATGTGGAGAAGTGCCTATAAATAAATAAATAAATAAGCCAAACCATTCTGAGAACACAGCTGACAAGGATATTTTCCAGCCATCAGTGATGAGAGGGTGATTCATGGCCTTTTTTCAATGCTGGTGCAGGATTTTGCTGGAGGATATGCATTCTGCTGTTTTCAGTTTTACATTTGAAGCTATCTTTCTTAAAATCTCCTATAATTTTTGTCTGCAGCTCCTCAGTCATGCTTGAGTGTTGTCCTGCTTGTGTAATTTAAACCTCTACCTACCAATACAATAACTGGCCATCTAAATACTCTCATTTGGAAGTCTCTCATTACTGAAAGCCCCTATATTACTTAACTGCCTCCTTCTGAAAGTTAGTGTTTAAGTAGTTTTTGTCTAAGGATATAAAATTAGAAGCAAGACTACTTTAAGATTAATTGCTGTCTAGTGAAATTCTGCTGTATATATGTAGTGTAAACACTTAGAAATTTAATTTCAAAATATTTTCTTTCATGTTCATAAGCAGGCTGTGATGATGCATGATTCTTTCTGTATTTGTTCTTGGAATTGCAGCAACTGAAGGAAGAATTTGAAGTCTTGAATTTAGAAACAAATTTACTTTAAAAGGACTTCCAGAACTCTAGTCAAATCTATAGCAGACACACTGAAAAGATACTGAAAATACCTGATAGAAGATTTACTTAAGTCTTAATTCTGTTTTAACTATTTAAGATTTATTTTAACTGCTGGTACTGGGGCCCAACTTTCACACCTCACTTCTTCATTAGAGGATGTAGACACACCTCAGTACATACTGGCACTTAACCTGAAAGCTCTTTTGAGATGTTCATGAAGAAGCATCAACTTACTGGTTTCCTGCATAAATTGTCATGAAGGCAAAAGTCTTGGTAGCACTTGAGTACATTGCCCCTTTCAACTGGGAATATGTGTGTGGGAGGAGTCTGAGAAGATGCAGATTTAAGAACAGTCCCATACAGTCCGAGTCCCATATAGATCCTTTAGCAATCCCTTCTTCTCTTATTCCTACCTGCAAGTAAGAACACAACCGAAATTAGACTGACCTCTCCATGCTGGATTAATATCTTATATTCTGTTAATTTAGGTGTGTTTGACTTTAAGTATCATTTATTAAATCCTCTTCATAAAAAAGCATAGCTTTTACTGATTTTTAAATAGGTGCTTTTCAGCATGCTTTTCTCTCTTTGTGACTGGAAAGCTTTGTATTACCATTAAAACAATAGAACTGTCTCACTCCAGATGATTATGCAGCTCTTTCGTGGGTTTGAAGAGTATGTTTCCCCATTCCTCACTCCTGGAATTATTGCATGGTCCCAAGAATGACTGTTAGATTTCTAGTGTGGTGGTTCACATGGAAAATAAGCCATGCCCAATTGACTCCCTCTACTGTTAAGCAGCCTCTTTAATAGATGAAGTAGGTGAATTTAGGTTGAAGATCAAAACCTATGGAAATAAAGTTCCATGTTGAATAGTGTCTTTCACTCCATGCACTTCTCAGCATATTAAGAGGCATGGAGGAGTACATATGTCCAGTAAAACTAGGTGGAAGAAGGTGACATGCATGCCGTTGTTGATAGAAGCTATGTTTAATATATTGGAAAAATTGTTCAAGAACAGTTAATCCTTACTTTAGGATTACCCCCAGAAAGCTGGCAAGGTCAGGCTGTACATGGATTGTGTGTCATTTAAATTCTGGCTGCATGAGTTGCCTGGAGGCAGCATTAACTACTATGTGGGACTCATTCTAAGCTACATCTGTGAATCATCCTTTGTTTGAAAATAGTGGACTCCTCCTATCCTCCAAGCTCCTTCTCTTGACAGGTGCAATCAGTAGCCTTAAGTGTAGTGCCTATCAGGTGACTATGCCTTTGTGCAGAGATTAATCAGTTTGGAAAATGCTATTTCCATGTAAACTACATGAGTTAATCAGATTATATCCCTGTGTTTTTCATGCATATCATAAACAATATGAGGAAAGAGCTTAAAGTCATTTAATTAAGGTTTACACTGTGTGCTGTGAAAAGCCTTTCTGAACTTAATATTCAAACAGATTTTAACAGTGGTTCACATGAAATCTAATCAACTGAAGAGAACAACACATTGAAAGGAAAGTGATGAAAACTCCTAGCAGGAGTTATTGCTTGCAATATAGTAAATTCATTTACAACAGAAGCTGTGGCAAAAAGGGATTTGTTTTCAATACTTAGTTTTTATTTCACTTGTACATAGCCAACCTGTAGACAAATCCAAGAGAATTAAATGTTAAGGAGTCAAACTTCAGCTACCTTGTGTGCATGTATGTAAGTCTACACAAACAAATATATCTTCTCTTTGTGCATTTCTCTATGCATGAAATATTGAGTGTGGGCAAGTTAAAGCCAGGTGGAAGCTTAGTCAAAAATTTCTTCATCTAGAGAAGTCAAAAGGAATCACCAAGAACAATAATTTGAACACATACATATTTAATTAGTTGCTCAGTTTTGGGGCACTGAACCTTCAAACTCACCTCTCTAGCTGTAATATTGTTGGGGTTTTTTCAATAGCCTTTAAATGTGAAATTAAAATCCATATATTAAAAATTCATGAAGTGCATCTCATTACTGATGAAGACAGCTTTGCTGCAATGTTATTGCACAGCTGACGTTGCCTTTTGAGGCCTCAGTAGTCAGGGAGAGGGAAAGAAACTCACTGATTAGGGGGACATTTTTTCTTCTGATTTAGAAAACAAATAAATATTGATTTGTTTGTAAATACTACCAGTTTTGCTCATGCTCTGCTGTTCTCTAGGCTTTTGGCTTGAAACTAAAATCCAGGACTAGAGTCTATGAAGTTAACCTGGTATGCAAACATGTTCTCAAGCCCAAACTTGAGCAACAGAGACTTGTTGATGCATATGGCATGTGACTACAAGAAACATGACCACAATGAATCATTTGACTCAGCAAACTCAGTCCTGAACTAAGACCCAGCTACTGAAGACAGTAAAATCTTGTGCTTCATGACCTTCTCTAGACTCTGACAAGTCAGTCTTGCAGTTTTTGCCCATAATTTTATGTCTTCAGAAAACACTGATTAAGGCCAAGCTGAATATGGTTTTTTTATGTACTTAGAAAATTGATGTTAGGAGGCATATTGCCAGTGAACTAACAGTATGAAGCAGTGTGTTTATTAGGATTGTCTCAGACCTCCTTGGTAAAGTCAACTGGAAGGGCCACAGAGAACAACAGACTTTTACAATTCTCAGTTTCATGGAATAAGCTGAAATGTAATGTAGATTTAAGAGGAAAAACACAAACCACATACTGTGTTAAAACAAACGTGAAAATTTTATTGTGAGGATGTGATCTTAAATGCATATGGGCTAGTGGAGTGCCTGTCTGCTGTTCTTGCTAGAGAATGATCTAATGTTACTAGATTGTCATTATAAGACACTTAATCCCTAGAGTGAGAAACAGGAAGAATATTTACAAGTTTCAGTGCTATTTGCTAATTGCCAATTGACTTGAGAAAAGTTAAAAAATGACTGGAAACATCCATCCCCATCCTGATACACACACATACTAATAATGGAAATGGCAGCCAAGACAAACAGCTAGCAGTGCGGTGCATCCTGTTGGCATTGTATTTTTGGCACTGTTGTAGCTACACAGAAAACAAGTGATACAAGAAATGTGTAAGGACATCTGTTCTGTAACCTATGGGGCTTCACTCACAAAACAGTTGTAAAATCTTCTGGGGGAGAGAAAAATTTCTCTGTATCTGTGCAGATGCTGTATTGTAAGAAAAATATCAATGGAAGGAAGTGTTGAGCCTTTTAAAAAGGAAATTGTTCACCAGAATCGCTGTCAAATGTTCCATTCTTTTCTTTCCTTTTCATTTAACCTAAGTTATCTGCCATTCATAAGTTATATTTAAGCCAAGTGGTGTAAATCTATTGGGACTAATAGAATTGAATCATGGATTAAATTAGCCTGGTGTCTGCTTGTAACTCTTCTTCACTGCAGATTACTTGAGCTCTGTGTCGCTCTGCTGACTATTCAGGTCACAGCCTCCAAGCTACCAGCTTCCTTCCTGAATCCAGCATCTTCATGTCTGTCTAGGGGCATGATGGGGAGAAAAGAAACATTAAAGACATCTATTAAGATCCAAAGTATTGTTTACTCACCTGCTTCTCTCAGCTTGCTGATCCTTCCAAATACCAGCCGGCTATGGGAGAAAGAAAATGGGGAGTTTTTAGTGCACTGCAAGGCTCTCTCTACCATTCCTCTACTCCCCTTCAGCCACATCCCATGAATGGACCTTTTAAAAAGGAAATAAACTTTCCCAAAACTCAAATCTTCTTGCAAATGTTGGGATATAAGTAATTAGGCTTCCCCTGGAGGTATCTTATGGAGAGGAAGACATGATACCATGAAAAAGAAATCAGACCTCGTATTAACCTGGAACACATTAGGAAACTGGAAGTTAAAGAGGGACTGTGAGGTGTAGGAGGTTGGGAGAACCTGGGGAAGAAAAGCTTAGCCTTGGGAGCTGCTGGAGTCCTGGGTGGGAGAGCATTTAGGAGCTGGAAAAATGCAGACTTCAGCAACACTCACAAAAACACCCTGACACCTGTAGCTGGAAGATCAAGGATACAGGCACAGGACTGCTTCCCTGCCGATTGCTTCTTCTGATATTTGGTTTCACAAATGCAATAGGTCTGAGATTTTATCTTTTATGTCATATTTCAGTTTGGGAAAGGCAGGGCTTGAAAAAGGGTGAGATGATGAAATGAGACCACACCATGTTACAAACATTAGGATTTGGAAGTTGTGTTGGTATTAAATGTGCTTATTGTTGAACAACTTGAATCATATTTTCATTTTAAGTGTTTTCTCTAATTGTTCCATATTTACTTTATTGACACCCAATGATCCATGCTTATAGGCAAAGTGTTCATTATTTTATATTGTAGTACTTCTTCCCTTGTTGTTAGAAGAGGAGAGGGGCTCTCTTGATCTGATTCTATTAAGCCAGTGGATAATATTCATCCAGGAAGTTTCAAATCAGTTTTCCTGGAAAACAACCCTGAAAGCTGCTCTGTAATTCTGTAATTTATGTGGGATGCCTTGCAAATAGTCAGTTCTGTGAGTAAAACAGTAGTAAGTAACAGAGCTGCTCAGCAATTCTAGAATTCGGATGTTTGTTTTGGTCTAATTAATCTCTTGATGATTTCGGGAGTTCAGTTGCCCCTAATTGAGGCCAGACTGTTCTGCAGATCATATGATCAATCTGTGATTTAATCTTGAATGAAACTTTACCTGGCTCTACTTACAAACTGTGATCAGTGCCTTTTCGTCCAAGTCACTGTACAAACAAATAACCTGAACACAAAGTTCTTCCACTATAAGTTTACAATTCACACATCAGACCAGGAAGCTAAGAGTGGGTATGAAAAAGTAAACAAGGTGGGTTGAGAAACTTATGAGGTAGCAGTTTAACTGTGTGGGAGGAGTGGATGCCTTAGCTTCCTTCTCTCCTTGCAGTGCTACCTGGAAATGGACTTTGGTTTACCATACATAAGAAGGAAGGAGCTTCTGATAGTTTTGCTAATGTGTATCAGGAAAAAATGGATGTGAGAAGACAGGACATTCTTGTGTGCCAGTCCCTACCCATTGGATTCTTTCTCACAGTTGCTAACCCATGACCAATTAAAGTACAAGGAAGCACTGGAGCCCAAATCACTCCCGTTCCTCACATGATGAGTCGTGCTTGCATTGTGATGAAAAGGACCTCAGGGAGAGAAGGAGAAGAGAGAAATTGGGATGAAGTAATGTGTTGGGTTACTGGAACAGAAAACTTAAGAGGAGAGTAGTTGAAAACCCTCATTGTCACTGGCAGAATTATTTGTGACTAGTAGTGATTTTGCTGTGCAGTCAAGATCAAGGATGGAAAGACGGTGGTTAGATCTTACAGGAGTAGAGAATGTACATGTGAAACTTTTGAAGGGACACTATGAGGTGGTAAAGAAAGAACTGTTATGAAGAATGGAAATATATCAAAACATCAAGAAAACCAGAAGAAATGAGGGAAGAGAAAATTCTCTCTGGGGAATTCAGTGAGTGATAAAAGCGAAAGATCCAGTAATGGGATCACATACAGGGGGCTCAGAACACATGGTAAAGGTGGAGTGGGTTGTAGATAACAGTGATAATCTGAGGTTTACCAAGAGACTTTATAAAATGTTTAGTGCGGGTTTTTTGTGGTTTATTGGAGGTTTGGGGGTTTTTTTCCCTTTTTCTTTTTGTGTCAGGGCACAAACCATAACATTTCACAGACTAGAAAGATTCTACTTTCATGCATTATGGGTGGGAGTACCTTGTACAGCCTTCTGAGGCTTTAGCAGCTAGTCATTACTATAGACAAATATGGAACACGTGGTCTTTTACTTTGAGGCAGCCTGGCAATTTTTGTGCTGTTATTCATCTCACCAAAATACACATTGTCTAATAATATTTAAGTTGTATAAACATACCTTTCAAGCAAAGGAGTTGTTGAGAGAATCCAGGCAAAGAATTAGTACAAAGGCAAATCTAGTACTTCATTATAATGGCAGCTCCTGTTCCAGGCAGGGTCCCTGCTCTCTGAGGGAAAGGAAGATAGACACACAGATTCTTTCTGTACCAACAAATAAGAAAAGAGCAGCAATTGTTGCTTCACCATGAACAGCACTTTAGGACCTCCAGTCAGTTCCACTGCCTGAGGTGTTATTTTAGGGCACAGTGTCCGTGAAAAATCACCTTTTCTTAGTTCTGAATGCATCTCAGGAGGAAGTGATTAAAAAACAAAATCCATTTTGTGGTTCTGCTTTACATTTCACCTTCTCAATAGAACTGACCTCAGCTGTTTTACTGTGCTGGCTCTATTTTCAAAGTTGGCCATGTGATGTCAGAGAGTTTCATTATCAACCTTTCCTGAATCAGTTACAAAAAAAGAATTTTTTTTTTTTTTTTTACCGAAGCTGATTAGAGGGAAGAGAAGAAGGGGAGCTCATAGTAGATGAGGCAGAAGTTGGTTAATGAAGAATGCACAGGAAAATATTAGATAAAAACTGACTGGCTTCTATTCCTGATTCTCCCTAATCACCCATATTGGCTCTCCCTGATTAGCACATTTCACTACCTGTGTGTAGGATATCAGGCTGTAACATTGTTCCGGATCTTACTTTGGAACGCTGGTAGTATCTTGCTGACCCTCTTCCCACTTCTCACACCTTCTGCAAACATCTGTAATTCAAAAGTTTGTCCACAGGATCTCTGAGAAGTGTGGGCACTAGGAAAGCACATGGGGAAGCTTTCACAGCCAGAAAGCCAAGAATCCTAAAAGTATATCCTGTTCTTCATATAACTGTTGAAGCTTGCCTCAACACAAATGGGAGTCACTCATATGGCCAGGAAGAGGGAGATATTCTCAATCCATGCACAAGCACAGCTGTTTATCATGGAGCTGTAGTGCACCCGCTTGTAGCTCTGTAGCCTAAATGGCTTCAACATACAGCAAATTAATTGAACCTAGAATATCAAAACACACACCTTCATTTGGTGCTAATAGAATTGTGCCAATGGGTTTTTTGACAACTCATTTTTTCTTTAGGCAGCATTAAGTGCCTTGAAACAGTTTTCAGAACAAGGACTGGATCCAGTGGAAGGAGCTATGAAAGTTGAGAACGGATCGCATGAAAAGTAAGTGCCATTTAAATCCTCTGCATTTTAATGCCTGTGTGGCATGGTAGATAAGAAATGTTAATTAAGAGCTTAGTTGCCCTTTTAAACCTATGCAAAACTATTTCCTCTGGAATTTACATACAGTTTGTGACAATTTGAGAGGATAAACACGATTTCAGGTTTAGTGTTACGATAATGTTTACTAATGAGCTATGAGACAGTCAGTCCTGTGGAAATGCTAAAGAAAAGGATTTTCTTTCCATTGTACAGACTCTGTACATAACATGATTTTTGTCAAATGTGTTGTAGCACATGATATTGCCTGTAAATAAGCATAGCTATCTGCCAATAAGTCATTATGACTGCAAGCTGAATTTCACCTCAGAGAATTTAAAAGCTGAAAGTTCTTTCAGGTCTTAAAAAACTCTGATATGGAATATTAGCTTTAAGTAGCAGACAATAGAACAGGGTTTCACACTGGATTTTCAATTATTTAAGAAAGTGGGATTGTCCATCCACTAAAGATTTTTTTCCCAGCTGCTAGTCTGTTTATGTAAGAGAGTAGTCTTGTGTTACTAAATAAATTAGGAAGTAATAGAATAAAAGAAGTGAGACTAAAAGTGGCATTTGGAATTTTCAGTAGATATATTGTGGCTATTTATAAACTAATTTAATCAGAAACATTTTTCCATATGATCTCATCAGCATAGTATTTGAACATAAATATTGTTGTTTCACTTTAAAATGTTACCTTCCACGGTGACCTTTGAATCTCATGTGCCATCTGGTAATAAACATGTCTTAAAGATGTGCAACCCTGGACCTTACCGCTCTTGTTAATGTATTAATCTTTCAGACAAGTCAAGCATCTGGGAGAGAAAGCAGACAATAAACAGACTAACTCAGGCACCATTGCTCAGGACTGCAAGGATTCAAAGGCTGTCGTCTAGGAGCTTCCCAGCACCCACGGCTGCCACTGCATCCTTATAAACCTGTCAACACGCAATAGGGTGTATGTGTACAAGGAAATGAATGACTAATACCATTATTTGAGTCTTATGTGAAGACAACACTATTCTAACACAAGAGATAGTATACATGGTACCGTTTATGCAACTGTGGAAAAAAATAAAATTGAACATTTCCCTTAGAACTCAAGATCAGAGCATAACTCAATTACCCAGAGGCAGAAGAAGTCTGATCGTGTTACTGGAGGTTAAAATAACAGTGAATTAACAAAAAGCATTAGGAAAAAAAAAGAGGAAACTTTACAATTGATTAATATTGAGGGAAACAAGTCAGCATTGGTTCAGTTATACAATTTTTTGTAGTGTAGTTTTAAGTTCAGCTTACTGTTTTTTAAATAATGCTTGAATATTTTAAAATTAACCAATGACAGTGCTGTGAGAATTGTAGTTGTTGTCTTCATATATAGTCATACAGCTTATCTTTTTATGCAGACATTATGCATTCTTCATTCTATATGAATATGTATGACTTTAAGATGCACTACTCAAAGTTGTATGCAAACAGAAGTTTAAATCTTGACAAGTATTTGCTTAACATGAACAGATGTTAGTTATGATCATTTTCAATATACTCCAGGAGAAAAAAAAATACGATATTTGATTTTCCTTGCCATAATCAATTAAAGAGGCGTCTTGCCTCCAAGCAACATTTTCCCCTTCAATTCTGCTCTCTGTTGTGTGAAGCACATCTACACCCCATTCTGTGTGTTGTATCAACCCACTGTTTGCATCAACTGAGTGTTTTTAATCTCTGCATTCGGACCAAGAGCAAAAGGGAGGACTGCAACGTTATCAAGCCAAGGGTGGAAACTGTTGATGTAAAGATCATTCCTTTGTGAAAGGAGTGGCAGCAGAGATAAGACCTGTGGCTGCTCTGTACCAGCATATTTCTTTTAAGTGTGTGGCCAAATGCAGTAAAACCACATCAGTTCATGTGTACAATGGCAGTGTCTTCTCTTTCTTTATCACTCACAGTTAGACAACTAAGAGAAAAAAAAAGGAAAAGAAAACAATTAAAAACTAACAAATGGCTGGCTACCACACCAGAGCCATTTCAACCAAGGTGTCCCCATGCCACCACTTTCTACAAGCTTACTGTGTTAGACCAGACATGCTGGTATTTAGGTCATTTATCTAACCAAAATACAGATTATTTTATTTAATGCAACAGATAAAGCTTAACTGCATAACATCCATGACAACATTGCACAAGATTGTAGAAGCACGAAAACCAGAGATCACAACTCAGTGACTCATGCAGAAAAGCAGAGGAACAGCAATGTGAGGAAATGGTGCAAGGTACAGTGGCATTGATTCACCTCTGGGATGGGCTTTCAGGGGAACACACATCCTGCTCTCACAGAACCAGCATTTGGAGTCCTTTTTGTCTACTTCATGTTTCTCATGGGTATGATTCACTCTCAACCCTGGCAGAAAAGGAGCCTTTGTTCTAAAAGTTTGAAGTTTTCTAGGGTCTGACTCCATAAAAGAGTCAGGAACAACCTGAGCCTTTCAGTTCCCACAGATTTCCAGGGGCTTTTGGCACCTGGCAGACTCAAGTTATTCAGGCAGCAGCATACAAAAATAATTAGCTCTTACACACCACCTTTCTCAGGGATATGTTATCTGCCTAATTGGCAGCTGGAGCAAAAATTCTGCTCCTTCAGCTCACCGGACAGCTCAGAGAGCTCAGAAACAGCCTCAGTTTGTGCTTTAGCTGTACCTGCCAGTGTGCAGGATAGAAATGGCACTACTGTCCCCTCTCATGGAGAACAAGAACAAACGGAAGTGACAAACCCATTCCTCTGTCCTAAGGGTGAGATGCTGTGCTTACTGGGGAGAATGTGACAAGGAGACTGGCAGTATGGTCTCTCTGGCATCAACAGAACCTCTGTGGTGTGCTCCCTGTCCCAGTAAATTTTAGATTAGTTGCTTTGTTGCAGGTGGGCTCTGCATTGAGCACCAGGCTTGCTCCAGTGCATGTGGAGTGCAGCAATGCTCACTTCACTGTCAATGATCAAACTGCAACCAAATGTGTGCAACCAGCTGTCTAGGCCCAAGAGAGCTCATTCAGCCTCTCCAATCAAGGCAACAGTAAAGAAAGAGTATCTCTGTGAAACTCTTATTTTAGATTCTCTTGCTTGTCAGAACTATGCCTGATTCTGATTCTAACATAAAGCAAGGCAAGTAACTGAGTGGGTGGGCTCACTCCTTTTTCCCAAAACTGTAGAAATATGGAGCAGGCCGGGGGAGGAGGGTCATATAGTAGCAGAAGTTCTAACTATTGTCCAAAAGCAGGGTTGACTAATGATGGTTGTTATCACAAGTTAGAAAGTCTTGTAGCCTTATGTCAAGTGCACACAGATGGCAGTTTCAAAGCACCTCCTAAGCCACAGGTTAAAAGCTTCATCACAGAGGCTCCAATGAAGGCTGACAGAGGTTTTCCTGGAAAAATCCAAAGAAAGAGTTCCTGCTCCCTACAGATACCAACAGCATCACAAAGACCTCTGCATGGAGCTCATCAAGATACTGAACCTGACCACCACAGTGTCATTCTGGTGTCACTAAGGCATTCCAAGGTTTCTGTGTCAGTGAAGAGATTTCAGTCTGTTCTACCTGCAGCATTTATTTTCTCGAAGAATATCCTGCAGTATTCACTCAGAAATATACAGAAATGCACTTTAGTTTGGCATTCTCACTAGCAACCTCCCAAGAGCTTGAGCAAAATTCTTGCATTGGTGATGTTGCAGCAGCCACTGGATTCGTCTCCAATCTTCAGTTTTGTTGGTTCACAGCTGTTCCTCTTAGTTCCTAAGCTGTCAGTGTCTGAAAGCTGCTGGGGAGGAATTAAGTCTGATAATCTAAAAACTACTATATTTTTCTCGAGTAACCTCATATTTTTGTTCTTTTTTTTTTTCCCCTTTCTAAAATAAGTACATGTGTAACTGAACAGATTTTATATTTAGTTTTGTTTAAAAAGTAAATAATGATGGACCCTGAAAGGCTATTAATATGTTTGAATGTTACTATTAGTTCTAAAAGGGTTGTTTGTTTTTTAGGACAGCAGTTAGTATTTTAAATTTATTTATATTTTTAGATGATACATTCTTTAAGGTATAGCTTTTGTCCAACTTCTGTTTGCAAAGCACCAAGTACAGTTTACTTCCCCATTGCACACACATACAACACACCTCATCCTATGCCTCTGTTTCAAAGATGAGCAAATGCCATGTTTTACCGAAGTGGATCTAAGGTGCAAGCTGGTCCTTAGGAATAAGGCAGGAATTAGGAATAAAGCCTAGAATAGCCAGTTTGCCTATCTAGCAGACTACAGCATTCTCAACACTTTAAGGACTCAGAACACAAATTGTCATCAGTTTTGAACCTATAGAATTTATTAATCAGGAGGAATTATGCTAGAGAGAAAATAGGTCACTTAGGTATCCTCTCAAAAATCTTTTCAACACCTTCCAAGGGTCAGTGAACTGGGAACCTGCCCAGGGAAAGACTCATCACTGAGAGAATGGGGTAGAGAATGGGGTATCTGACATGGCTCAAAGGATGGGAATACACATGGTTAATCTTATATCTGAGTTATCATCAGGGCAGAACACTGCCCTGTCAACAGCTCAGCACACTGGCAGTTTCTGTTCTCACATTGCCACGTGTAGCACTGGTCTCCAAAGGGACAGATGTGCTGCTTCTGACAAATACAAAACACAGCAGCATCGGGGCCGCAGAGCTGCAGAACAGGGTGCAGGGTTCTGTGCCCAGCCATCCCAGCATTCCCCATCCATTCACAGCGCAGCTGAATTTACCCTTCAGCTAGAGTCCTCATTGAATTCAAGAGATAATTAAGTTGGCATTTAATTTCCTCTGATGGAAGTCATGGTCATAGGATTTAAAATATTTAGTACTTATCAGCAGCATTTTTAAAGGGTCTTCAGATAAGAGTAGAGAGGAACCTTAGGAGTAGGGATGTAGCTGGGATGAATGACTGCAGGAATATGGAATCTCCTCCTTCTTGGCCTGAAGTGACAATGAAATCTAATCCTTCCTAAAGTGTATGCAAAGCCCTTGATCTCTCTGACAGCGCTTTACTACATGCATTTTATTGGTGGGTGGCTGCTTGTTATTGCTCTCGTCTTTCTGGCCTGCTCCAATTCCCCGTGAAACAGCAGAAGGTTTCCCATTTCCTGCAGTGAGAGTTGAGCAAAAATTTTAAGTTGGATTTGTTTTCCAGTTAATAGGCGGACGGCTGGATTTTTGTTTGCCTCTTTCAAAACACTAAGTAAAAAAAAAAAAAAAGCTTAGTAAAATCTTCATATCCTCTCCCAGTCAAATCCAGCATGCCCCACTCTCAGATGCATCTTATAAAAGGTATTTATTGTTTTCTCTGCTCAAATAAGAAGGGCCTTTGCAACTCCTCAGAAAACTGAGCAGAGGGTGGGAGGTGATTTTTAATGATAATAAAGACAGGGACTGTGTCAGAGCCCTGAATACAACATGGAATGATGATTCTGTGTGCTTTGGGGGGACATGATTCTGTGCCCAGTGAGAATGGATAATGGCTATCTTCCACCAGCCTTCTGGATTAAACATGGCAAGTTATCTGCCCTGGGCAATAGTGTTCAACATGTATATTTGGCATAGCTCCTCAAGGACACCTCCAGAAGAGCTGCAAGGAGAGAAGCATGTCCCAAGGAACAGCTTGCTCTGTTTCCCTCCTCATGGCCGATGATCCCCAAGCCAAAGGCGTGAGGTACTGTCAGGATGAGGCACAGGGAAATGCTGCTTCCCCTCTGGGTATTTACCTCTCCTGCAGTCCCTTGCTGTTTGTAACTGCATTCCTGAGGCGTGATATGAGCTGAGCAAGAGTGTACATCGCTAGATGAGACGTGTATGAAGTGTTTTGGTGGTATGAATTCTATTATTCCACATGAGCAGCCCTGACTTTTGTTTTTGATCGTACAGCCTGTTATTTGCTTTATGCTGTTAGTCATGGTTGGCTGTGCACTTTTGTGCTTGGTGTTTTAACTCCATAGCACTTCAGTACAAAGGATATTTAAAAATCAACAATGCAAATGTTTCTAATCTGTTCTTAATTAAGTAGACCTCAATAATTGATTTATGAGAAGAAGGAAAGCTAAACAAAGTGGTTGCTAACGTAAAAATATAAATTTATTTAAGGCCCAAATTTTTCTTTACTTGTGATAACCAGGATCTAGGAGAGCCTGATTACCTATGAAGCGTTATCCAACAACACACAATAAATGAGAAGAAAATTACCCTGGATAAATAGTTTATGCTTCTCACTACAATATATTAAATATATATTTATGCATTAAAACAGTTCATTTAAACCTGCTTATGTACTTTTGTTCGTGATTATAGTGCAGCATAGATTTTCTTTTTCTATACCACTGGTAACTGTTAAAAATATTTAAGGACAATAATAGTAAAGTCAATGTTATCTAATTCCCTATTTTAAAATGGCCTATTTCCACCCCCCACCCCACCCCAAATTAACTGTATTTGAACTGGCTGGAAATAGATTAGAATTTTTAAAATTTGTTTAGGTTTAAAGATAGGAGGTCTTCACATGTGGTTCAAAACAAAGAAGATATGTTTAAATAGGATAGGGAAAAAAATCAAAATGTGACATCTGTCTGTGGTAACTCAATTACTTCAACTGAACTTTCTTGCCTTCTATTTTTATAAAATGATAATTTATGGCAAACCAAACTTGACCTCCTCCTATATGGAGACAAAATATAAAGTAAAAAAGGTGCAGAACTTTTTTCTTGTCAAGGAAGAAGTTCCCATCCAGTGCAGCACAGTAACTATATTTCAACCATCTCTTAAACACAGCCTTATTGACCAAGGCACCAGCTGTCACATTTCTGGGGTTATTGGTGAATGAAAGTTCAACCCCACTGATAATTTGTAAAATTGGCAACTGTTTACAAGATGCACTAGAAATACTGCAGTTAAATATCTGGCGAGCAGAGACTACAGCTCCCATGTATAATACATGTTTGATAGAAGTAAACAATTAAATGAGCACAGAAATGCAATAATTCCTTACAAAAGAAAAGTCACCCAGCCCAAGACTGGGCAGTCAATTTATGCAGCTCACTTCAGCATAACTACTCTTATTATTGTGAAATATTTGTTGCATGTGATCAACACAGTGCTGAGAAGTATGTTGCTACTATTTCAATGTTTCTTCTAACTCACAGACAAAACAACCCAGGGCCAGAATGTTAATAGCCCTGACATACTTAAAATATACTAGAAAGGATGAGATTTTTCTGATGTCTTCTGAAAATGTGATCCCAACTGGTCACAATTATCTTGAAAATCACCTCTGGAGTCATTTGGAAACTGTTCTTGAAACACCAGCAGATCTATCAGCCCATTGTGAATACTTACAAAAGTAAGCTGCTTGTAAAGAAGGAAGGACACTGTCAAGGCCTCCACAACCTTATGTACAAATTTTTGCAGCAGATTTTGCAGGCATCCAAAGGGTAAGTGTAAGATTTCTGTGCCTTAAGGATTACTGTCCCTTCCTTAGCATCAGTTGTCTGTGGACCTAAAGTTTTCTTATTCATATATATATATATATATATATATAAAATTATATATAAACACTTTAGTTAAATGGTAAGTATACACTTGTGTGTTTCTGTGTGTGTGAATGGATTCAAACTACACACATTTGTGCATGTGTCTATGTACATGTGAATATATATTCACAAGTGATCTGTCTGCCAAACTGAAAATAGAAGCACCTATAATCTAAATACACAAAGCCAAACTAAGTCACCTAACTTGGTGACGAACTACGCATAGCAAAATCTTTGTGTACCCCAGATCTAACACAAGACATCTTAAAGTGCACAGACAGACAACTTCTCAAAGCAGAGGCTTGCCCATGTAAATCTCCATTTCTGGGCATGTTCAGAAGCACGTTGATGTTCGTCACATGAACTATTTCTTCCTCCAGTCACTTTGGACTCCGATGCTCCCTTCCTCCCCAGGAGAGGATACCCTATGCTGTAGATGGCCAGGGATTTTTACAGCTTTGGGCAAGGTACAATGTACTGGTGAAGGAGGGACTCTTGCCAACAAAAATCTGCTTTTTACTCAGTAGCTAGCACTGGAGACTCACCTCTTCCTCTGCATCTTGCTTCAGAGAATGCCCTGGTCCACCAGGCTGTAGTCTCTGCTCAAACAAGGTGTCATACACCTCTCCAGCTCATTACTTTGAACAGATCTATTCAACATATACTAAATTAGTGAGAAAGGAAAACAATTCCTATTACCTGGTGCTTAGAGTACTTGCCGACTAGGATAGAAAATGTCTAGTGTTCCAAATTATTTCCTTAAAATAGTGCAATATCAGTATCAGCTGATGACGAGGCAGTCACTCATGTCCACTTTTGTACTTTCTGAACCACTGAATATTAAATTATTCTGTAAAAAATGCAATGTTTTCCATGGAGATGAAACGTAGCCCAGTGACTTCCATGTTTCAGTGACTAAAGCATTCTTTGAAGGTGGAAAGTTATATTCTACCTGCTATTAAAATACATTGTCAATGCAACAAAAATTCACAGTGATCTTACCCTGTGCAGTTCCTTACCAGGTTGAACTTTACAGTTCAGTCTGGTTTGCAAAAGCATGTGGAAAGCAGAGCAGCTGAATGTGAGGTAGGTATATCACCCTCCCCATAAGGAAATGTCTTCTTACTGAGGAGGAAACTACCTTCCTTCATGACTACTGCACTTGAGTGATAAACTTCTCTCTGAGCAACAGATGATGTAAGCCTGAGAAATGTATCACCATGACATAGAGCCTTCACCAAAAGGCTCATTTTCATGGATTCAGTCAGGAGGAGACTATGGTCCAACAAAGAACTTCATTTTTTTTTTCCTTCTTAATCATATTAATAAAGGGAGTATTTGCTTTTGTCCTTAATCCAGAAGTTGTATTGTAACATCACACAGAGCTTCAGACTTCTGTGGCCTCTCAACTCCTATATTTTCTTTTCCTGGTTTAATACTTTATTTTTGTTTGATAATTTGGATCTATTCAAATTCATTCCATCATATTTTGGAGAGAAAAGAGTTCAACAAAATTTGAGAACAAAAAGGGTGAGTCCATTGGAAATAAAATTAGCAGCTTATTTTATTGCTTAAGGCCTTCACCAAGGAATAATTTGTGCAACAATGCTGAAAGCCAAAGAAATCTTAAAACAAAAAGAGTCAATAGTTTGATAAAACCCAGACCTCCTGTGTTGTGCAATTAAAGGTTAGACAGGGTGATAAGAGCTTTAATTTACCTTTGGGAGATATTAATCAGATTTTAAATTAACTTAAAATATGTTTCCTGCTCATTTCTTGCCAGTCGAAGGTCCTTCAATGTTTCCTCTGGTACAGAGGAAGAGATAACACTTTCTCAAGTGAGGGGAACACCACAAACCCAGCTATGCTATCAGGAGGCTTTCTGTAAACTCCATAATTCTGTGATTTTCCTTCTAGCAGCCAGGAAAGCCGGGGGTACAAATTCCCATATGTGCTAGTTCAATGTGAGTTCTGTTATTATTAATTATTTATACAGCACCGTGCGTGTGCAGGCCTCTTTATGGACAAAAGGAAATATCCCCCAAGAGCTTGCAAACCAAATGGCCCAGTGGTACAAACACTTCTTTAGCTTTCCTAGGACGTACTACCTGGAATAATCCAGCCATGTCAGTGGGCTACTTAGGGGCTGGTAAGTGCTCTGCTGGGTAGGAAGTGTTTGCAGGATTAGGCTGTAGTTAAAGCATGAAGTGATGATGGGTGATGAGGGAAGGGAGGGCAAGCATTCCAGCAACAAGATCATGCTGTTGCTTTAGTTATAACGAAGGTGTCAAGGGGCCAGGGCATTTTTAATGCTTTATGTTATTTGTGATCCTGTTGCCAAGAAGGAAAAGCTCAGCTTTATAGGCCACACGGAAGAAATGGGCTGCTGAGGAAGAAGACTGGCTTTGAGCAGAGGAAGAGATGGAGCCTGTTATGTGAGGGAGAGGACGCCAAGGGTAAGGAGGGATGTACTGGAAGAGATGCTGACCCTAAGCTCAGAGAGTCTCCATCCTCTGATGCAGCTAACTTGTGTCCATTACATCTTGGAGAGCTTTTTTTTCCCTTTAATTGAGGGCATTTTCAGACGTTTCCCAGTACATTTCCAGATTTTGGCAAGTCCCAGGCACATCTGTGACATTTAGCTGATAGCCTCCTTAGTGAAGGGAAGGTTGCCAATGAATCCTTGTGCAACTGTTCATGCTACAAACCAAAGTATACAACTGCCAGTTTCACTCTTACAACACAGAGAGCATTTTTCCTCCTTAATTGAAAGTGTGGAACACAACAAAGCCTTTAAATACCGAGAAAACAACCAGCTGAAACAAGTAGTAAGAGACATCAAGGATGACAGGCAGTAGGCCCTCTGCCCAGTGAGACAGGCAGACAGGGCATGCTCTATTTTAAAAAGGAACCTACAGACTTTGGGAAGAATATAGGATATGGGGGTCAGGGGAGGGGTTGTTCTAGGATTTCAAGACACTTCAGATAAGTATTGAAGGGATGCTGCCTTCCAAGTGAAAGCACAGGCCAGGATGTGGCTCCAGAGAAAGCCAGAAGTAGCAGAGAAGGCTGAGTTGCTGGGCTGGTCTCAGTGGAAATCTTTCCTGGAAGGCTTTTTCAGGTGAAGACTTTTGCACAGAGGTATGAGATTGTTGCTCTTCAGGCACAAGCCTGCTGTAGAAACAGGGTGAACATCAGTACCTCCACCCCACCAAGAGCTTTAGGGAGAGACCAAATGACTGGGGAAAACCCTGCATTTCTGAGGGGTACTGTAGGAACCTGTCAACTCACTGCAGGTTTGCTTTTCTGACAGCTCCAAGAGTTAAAATATGGGAGAAAAAAAAAATTAGTATGAAACGAACAAAATAATGAGAATTAACAGGGAAATTCAAACAGGAGATTAGCTTTCAGTCACTTTCTGCAGCATGAATATTTTGAATTTTCTGCATTTTGCTGGAACCAAATGGGTGTCACAATGGTTAAATGAACTGAGAGACACCTCGCCCCTACACTTGGAGGGTGAGGATGGCACTTGCACAGAAATAGACGTCACCAACCCTCACTTTTCTGAATCCCCACCCCCCCACCTTAATCCCTCTGTGATTTGTAAGGCTCTTCTCTTTCCTGAGTTAGTCTGTGATACGTGACTAAATTCATTTCCATACATTTTTTAAAGTTTTTAAATAATTCTGACAGATCACAAAGGGCACTTGAAGCAAACAGATATGTGTAGGCAGATCCACAGATTATGGAACTCAGATACCCTTAATTTTGTCTGCCCTTTTTGGTATTTAACCTGTTCCAGACAGTAATACTGTTTTCTCTTACAAGTTTCACATTTTTTAATCTAAATTTTTATACTTTCTTAGTAATATGCTTTGAATTCTACATAAAAAGAACTGGTGATATAAACAGCCAGATCTTCCTGACTGAAAAATCTTTTACATATGACAAATACAAAACTATCCAGGAGAGGGTCTGGCTCTGAGCTCATTTTCCTTACTGTACAGGCAGCTTTTGATGTAAGAACCCCATATATATATTTACTCAGAGGACCTGACACTTGAGATCAGCCTTTTATTGGTACAAGGTACTCCAGGCTGTCAGTCACAGGGAGGGGAGCCATTGTCCTCAGAGGTGATCAGCACGCCTCCCCCCTCACAAAGGCATGTTTTCAAAGCATGAGTGGTGTCACACATGCTTTAGCTGTAACACATGCAGACTAGCACGAGGTGCACCACCAAGCAGGTGTCTCCAGCTTGCAGCCAAAGATGGGGCTGATGAGGAACCACCACAGACTCAGAGGTGGTTCCTGGTACTCGCTGCCACTCACCAGGCAGGTCTCGGTAGGTGCTTGGTGTGCTGGAATTGATGGTGGCCTGGTTTGCTATTCCATTAGTTGTGACCAGGTCCTCCATAGTGGAGTGGAGGGTCCAGATAGATTAAAGAAAATGCAGTAACTGTGAGTGAGGAAGGGAATGGTCCTTCAAACTCATCAGATGGCTGTGGTGCTCCTGCCACCAGCCCTGGGAGCATCTCGGCCTCAAGACACAGCCAGCAGCCAAGGGGGAAATTCACCAGGAACAACAGCCCTCACCTTCCTCCTTCTGACCCTTGAGAAGAAATGTGACATGGGACATCACCTTAGACCAGGCAAATAAAACCTCTGAGTGCATTTCTGCTTCTCCTAATATCACTTCCAGACTGCAGCTATAGCATTTTATATTAGCTTTTGTACTGAATTGCCAACAGAAATCCCAAGAGATTCAGTCTCAAAAGTATGCCTAAAGAGGGAATATGGTCTGGATGTAATTTAGCTGCCATTGCCCAGCAATTCCATAGATCTCTTTGACTTGTGACATTAAATATATGGAGCAAGCACATGAATGGATTAACATACACAGTCCTATAATTAGCTATGTTATTAAATTTGCTAAGTAGTTGGGGGGAAAGGGGCTTGTTTGCCATCTGTTTAAAAAGTATCTCTCTTTCCACTGAAATCTGGATATAAAAAACCCCAGACATGTGGGCATGACTGCCTTACATACATTACTGGGATTATTTCCCTTGAGTTAACCAAGACAAGTATGATTCATATACCAGTAGAATGTTGTGCAAAAATGTGCATAACATTTTTTCACATAACGTTCCTTTTCCTTCCCATTATAAATTATGAATCATGTAAACATCATGAATTACAGAGTTTTTTGTTGGTCTGGGGTTTTTATTTTTTCCCCATGACCCTAAAAACTACTTAATAACAGTAATTATACCAGGCAGTATGGTAAATTCTGCCATGGAAATTATTTTTTAGTTCTACTCTTGTCACTATGTAACCACACAGTCATTTGTTTTAACTTCCCTAGAAAACTTGAAATAACCAAACTGATTTTAGAACCCAGACACACACACACACACACACACACACACACACATACATTTCCACTGACTCTGAATACAGAGCATGTTTGTATCACGAGAAAGAAAAAATTGGCACTGGTTAGAAAAGAGATGCATATTAAATATATAATCATTAGCCTCAGCTATGTGGAAATTGTCTAAAAGTATGAAAACAAGCTGAGCTCTAAATAGCTTAGAGGAAGGCCCTGGTTCACAAACTCTACTGAAGAGCTCTGTCACTCAATCAGGAGTCTCACGAAAGCTTGTACTGTAAGAGCACAAGAAAAAGACAGCATAAAAGAAAAAAAAAAACAAAAAAAAAACAACAAAAAGCACCCAAACTGAAAAATTCCTGAGTATGGGAAGCTCTCCAAAAGTGTAACTGAGCAGTACTTTAAGCCAATATTTCTATGTAGAGCCTTACCTTTAATGCCACATTTCTTTAGAGGGATGAGCAAGCATTTGTGATTTCCAGTGAACCATTTACATCAGTGTCTGCAGCATGCAGACCAAATGTTTTATTAGCTTTTTGTTTCAAACAGTGCATATGATAGCAGTACAAAAGCAAGGTGAAAGCAAGGGAACCTGGATCTGAGCAGTTTTTCCATTTGCCTCAGGCTAGTTGAAGGGATGTTCTGTTAGCTCAGAGGCAGAGAGATGCACTGGAACATTATGAGTTTGGGGTTCAGTCGCACATCTGCAATAATTTATCTGTGATAAATGTAGAAGTCAGAATAAAGCAATGGAGAAGGCACAGCATAAACCAAGAGAGGAACATAAAGGGAAGGGAGCTGTAAGGTACCTCAACATGGACAGTCTAACTCCAGCCTTCCCATACAGTCATCGGAGAGGGTTAAGCTTTCAGCGTGGGTGCTCTGAATCACTGCCTGGAGGAGCTCAAGAGGTGATTATTTATACAGCACATTAACCACACAGGACTATATAGGAGGTCTAAAGTTCAGGAGCTGAACATGAATACTCCCCAGAAGGTGTGGAGCTTGCATTTCTATTTGCCACTATTCCCATGGTGCCTGTGAGCTCCTCCAAGCCACATCATAGAGGATGGAGAAACTTTCTAATTGATACCAGCCAGAAACAACTGCTATCAGGGATCAAGACTAAAGTTTCTCTTGCTATTTCTTCCTCTCTGGCAGCGGTAAATACCAAGTTATATGTTGGATGTTTGTCCCTGCACAGAATAAAGTGGTCAAGATAAAGTAGCTGGGTATTATTTGCACACAAATAAAAGAAAATTAAAACCAAAAAAGAAACTCCCTACTAAGGACCCTCATCCATCTGTTTTTCTTTAGGGATGCTTTAACATTAGCTAAATATCACTTATTTACACCTGAAAAAGTTAAATGATCTTGTTCCCATGAACTCCCTTACAAATGCTGTCCTGGCCTGTGATTTATATAAAAGTAGCTGTTCCCTTAATTTTATTCACAATGGCTTCATTCTTACCGTATGAACCTGCTTTGTCAGTATTCGCTTTGATTTATGGAAGATTTCAAACTACCAAAATAACTATCCCTTTTCTTTTCATTAAAGCTAATCCCCACAAAGACACTTTCATCTGCTGATTAGTCATGCTTCAGCAGTCCCTGCTAACCAGAGGCTAAGTTATTGATGTGTTAAAGATGTAATCGCAGAGATTCAAGACCACTGAAGAAAATTCAACGTGTTGTTTGACAGTGTCAGAATTTAGCAGTGTCTTGGCTTTTTGAGCCAGCCTGGGTAGCACATGCTCAGCAGCATGGTCAAATCTCTTCAGTTAAGCTACAGACAAGAAAGGCTGTGTTAGGAAATGTTTCATGTCCACAGATATGCCGCATTGAAGATCATAAAAAGAAAAGGTAGGGATTTCCAAAATACTTCAGGGATGTTGGAGCTCCACCTCATTCAGCATGAACACACTGAACTTCACTGTTTGTCAAGACTGGACCCAGCTTTCTAAGCCAAAGAGGCAACACATTTTGCATTATAAATTTTACATGTAATTGATCATCATGGCTCATGCTTCCCAAGCCTTGTCTCATCTGAATGTTTATTTTGAAACTATCTAAGCAAACCCATCTTGTACGTTTTCATGCTCTGACCACTGTAAAACAATAATTTCTTCCTGACCATCACTGTCTCTAAGTGATTTTACATTTAGAGAATGACAAGTTCAAATATAGAAGCAGTTTCCCATGAACTGATTATCATTGCAAATGTTTAATGTAATAGTTTAATGTGCTGTAGATGTGGTAAGGAGAATAAGGACTCATAGAGCTCTAGAACCTGTCTCTAAAACCTAGAGGTAATGGAGGTCTTCAAGACTAATTTACCACAGAGTGAAGTAGCATTATGCTTTAGAAAAGGGGATGTGACAAGCCTAAACTGCCACTTCCAGCAGTCAGGACCTGTCTGACTCAGCTGTGATTGGCAGCTACATGACACATATTTAAGTTCATCAGAATACACCCTTTTCACAGCTACACCTCATCTTCCTCAGGCACATGTGTATTCAGGGCTGATGCTTCAGTATCTTGAACTTAATAGCTGTGTGCTGTTTAAGAAATTAAACATGAGTGAGACCTGCTCTAAATCCTTACTGACTTTACAACTGGCATATAGAGGTCTCCAAGCAATAATCACCTTTTCTTGTTGCAATCATCTTTTGGGACATAAACATATATTCAGTTGCCATTACTCATAATCATCAAGCTGTATTAAGAACCACTTCACCTGGGTTTTCTCCATCTTTGATGGACAATTGTAAATTAGTGACAGCAGGAGGCCACCGTGGATGTCACAGTCAGCCTGGGCTGGAAAATGGTTTAGCTGGTTTTGGGTAGTAAGGAACCTTAACAGATACATCCTGCTGAGCCTGAGCTGGCTGCCCTCTGGGCTAGGCCAAGTGTCCCCAGGCTGAAGGAGATGACAGCATGGAGACTCCTACACAGAGGCTCAAGTGGGCCCTGGCTGAAATGACACAACTGCACCAGCACAGGAGTTGGGCTGGCTCTGTGCACCCACCAAAGCATCACTGCAGGAGTCCTTCTGAATCCACTTTGTGCTGCTCCTCTCCCACAGCCCTGTTACACAAATAGCCAAGCACTGACTGCACTACGATGCCACTTTGTCCCATTTTCAAAACTGCTGCGTGGATGAGCCCACACTCCCTCATCACTCGTTCTGTTAGATGAGCTACAGGCTGCTCCAGGTTTGGACCTTCTGTTCCATAATCTTACCATTACTTAGGTTTGGCCTGGATCAGCACAGACATATGCCTTTCCTTTCTTCTGTGATTCAGTCTCAAATGCTCTTCACTGACGGACTTGGTCCTCACTTCCATTTTCACATAGTGTGATAGAAGACACCAGTGATGCTGCTTCTGCCATGTCCAATCTTGTACTCATAGGCTGTAAGTTTTTCCTGTGTGTTTTTCCCCACGGTTGACATTTCACCCATATTACATCAGTCTTCCTTACTTTGCAGCAAAAACTCATTATGTGTCCTTACTGTTTACTAAATCCATGAGCCAGATCAGAATCCCCCTTTCCTTATGGATATTAGCACAGAGCAGTATGTACAGGGTTCATGGAAGCCAGCTTTCTGCCTCCTTTCTAGCAGCTGCTTCTTCATCTGGTGTATTTCTGTACAGGCAGCATCCAGTTCCAGGGCAAATACTGCTCCGCAAGGAATGTTCTTGGAATCCTCTGGCTGAGCTTAGTCTGTGAGCCCAAATCCACTGAGCACATATAAATTGGTCCATTGTTAATTTGTGCTGGAAAGCCCCGCTGAGTGTAGGAATATGCCAGGAACACAAATCTCTGAGATCCTCTTTTCAACTGAAACGGCTTCTTCTCACTCACTTCATTTACCTTTCAGCTTTGTCCTGGCCACCAAAGACTGATGACTGCTCCACACACCATATCAAAGATTTGCTCCATCTAGGCACAAATCACACTTGGAAGGGGCATTGAACTCTGGACTGCGATTGGACCTGGTCCTGCAGATTGCCTGCTGCTTGATGCCCTGTGTCAGCCACTCGTTTGGTACTGCTATTATAGAAAACGGAGCCAAATGAGCTTATTGAGACCTTACCCCTCACTTACAGTAGAGTTCTGCATTATCTGCAGCTGGGAGAGTCTAACCTTAGCTGCATGGCAAATGGAAAAAACCCCACAAACTCTTTCAATGCTCAGACTAAATCAAGTCTGCTCTGATTTTTGTCAGGGTCACCACTCATATTTGTTTGTGATTGCACATTTAAGGCAAGAGTTTAGTTCCTATACATTGTGCAGCCTAAAGGGAAGACTTGCGAATTTGACTTCCCTTTTGAAATACCTTCATTTCTTCACTTTTGACGAATGATCAGTTACTGTGAGCAACTGATCAGATTAGAATGTACAAAATCACTCATAATCTGTATATGTCAAATTCCAAGGAAATTAGGCTATTACTAGTGAAGAAAGACAGCACAGAGGAAAAGCATGTTTTCACTGTGACCTGACAGTTCACTGACTCAGAGACAGGCTATCTGTACCAGATCTGTGAAGCAATCCAGAATATTTCAACCAGCTGGGTTGGATAATGCTGACACACACAAGACAGAGCCAATAGTTGTATCTCACAGAGGCTGTAACAGTCCTCAGTGTAACTAACAGGTGGTGTGTTGTTCCAGAGGCTTTGCATGATTCCACCCCAGTTTAAGTCTAATGAAAAACAGTGTAGTTGGCATCCATATTGACTGTCCATAGAGCTCTGATTTCTGTGAGTAGGTAAGTACTGATTACACAGGTAATCAGTTTGTGCAGCCACTTGAGTGACTCTTCATCCCCATTGCAGTGTCTGGAAAATACATGGATATGGTAAGGAGTGTGTCTTGTTCCTTTAGCCCAGGCAGTATTTTCCCCTGCTACTGAGATGAGCACCCAGTTCCTTCACCTCTGCTTTGCAGATTTGAGAACCAGCAACTGATTCTTTCTGAACAGACACCCCATTATTCAGTTTGCAAATACTGAAGTATATTCTTTTACAAATGGCTTATCAACACTTTCACATCTTATTACCCAGGATGATTTTACAGATATCCTCATAAGACCCCGATGAGATTTCTTGATAACAATATGATCAGAAAGGAAGCCATTAGGTGGCTTTCTAAGCCCTCCTTTCTTCTTCTTTCAGGTAGTTTTCTTTTTGGAGAGTTATACTGAAGCAGGAGTGGTCTTATCCTCTGGCACAGGTGTCACTAGCATTAACCAAAACCCAGGCATCTTCAGGTGATACACAAGTACAAGATGAATGTTTCTGCCTCCACATGGCCTGGAACACAGCTAGCAGCTTCTCTGTGATGGCACCTGAAAAAGCACATCTGACGACCTCAGGCTGAGAGTAAAATTTACCTAAGGAAGACAAGCTACTTTCTCTGTTGAGCACTTGGGCATGTTCTTTGACCCCCTTACTTGTTGTTTTTCCTCCAGAAAATGGTGAAGTTTGTCTCCAGTAGTTTCCTGGTATGTCTCCTGTAGTCTTCCAAAACATGCTGGTGGTATGACTAATGAAATAGGAGTGGATGAGCAAAAACATTTTAACTTTTTCTGTCCCAGTAGCTGTTACTATGCTAGTATCTCAAACTCTGCCAACCCTGAGACCTAGAGGCACATTCTAGGTACATCCATACTCCTGATCTTTCTTGCCCACCAAAGCACGGGACAGGTGGATTCATTCTACCAACGGATCTAACCCATGGCTTGTGCCATCTCCTGACACAGGCAGGGAAAATTTTAGGAGAATGTTACTTAGCATTAGCCAGAAATATGCTAACCTCAGCAACAATTGAGCAACATAAACACGTTTTGGTGCCTGGGAACATTTCTTGGTACTATTGTTTTATTTTTTCCATTATACTGCTCAAAAAACTTGAGCCTTTTTAAACTGCTTTCCAGTTAAATATCTCCAAGATCCAAGATGTAATTACCCAAGAGCAGCAATTCCTGGCTGGTAAAAGAAGTCCTCCTGGAGAGCACTTTGCAGACAATCTGAGTGACAGCACAGAGATTTTTATTTGCTTTTCAGGGCATGTTCAGCATTTGGTAATATGGCTGGAACATTCTGCTCATGCTTGGAAATCTATGGGACAGGAATTCCTGGTCTCACTTCTTGTTCATATTCTTTGGCTATTCATGGCATAGAAATTGTCTGGCTGTTGTGCAGCTTTATGGAGAAGGTAGGTTGGATCCTACTTGCAGTGTGAATGTGTCCTTTATTGCAGGATATTCTTTCACTGGAGAAGTTCATAACAACTGGTTGGGTATAGAGAAGCTGAATCTGATGGCATGCCATCTGTATAATTTCTACTGTAATTCATGAATTCACTAGTGAGCTTATCTCTTTCATGTTCCTTGAAAAACAAAAACAGCCCAAGTTATTTCAAGTGGGCATGTTGAAGCCTTGCTGGTGTAAGCGCTACAGGGTAGTATAAACTATCTCATTCTTTGATAGTGGTAGAAGATGCTTAATGCTCATATGAAACCAGGAAGGGATGGTAACAAATGTTTTGTCTGGTGCCTCTTCATCAAAGTTAGCAGGATAGCTACAAGCTAGGGTGTTTCTACCTCCTCCACTCTCATTATTGCTTAGAATCAAGTGCCAGAATAATTAGTTCATTGCTGAAGAACTTTACAATTCATTTCTTAGCAGATCTCATATCCCACACAAGGCAACAACTCACAGGTCTGAGTCCCAATACAAGAGGGTATTCCAGCTGGGACTGGGATAGAAAAAACCTTAATGTTATATTACTTGAAAGCCAGTTCATGTAGTCCATGTCCTCCACTGGAGTACCAGCTACCAGTCCAGATGACTGTGGATTCACCTCATACACTCCCAATCGAGTACACAGGACAGACAACACTCATAGTGTACTTAAGAGTGATAAAATTCAGTTCTTATCTCCATGTCAAAGGGCCCCAGGCTGTGGATCACAAATGTAAATGAGAGCAGCTGAATGCTTTTCCATTTTTGCTTTTGTTTTTACCATGGGGTTTGAAGTGTCACATTCTGTAATATAACTTCCCTTTTCTAGTCACAAACAAATGACATCTGGCCACTTTCAATAATAAACTTGAAGAGAGGGGACATTTCCTTTCAGCTTGTTGGGCCCCTTCTTAACCTTCAAATTCCAACGAGAGCTGAGGAGAAGGAAAACTTTTCAAAAAATAATCCCCTAATGATTAAATTTACCGATGGAGAAAAACTTTGCTTCGAGCCTCTGAGTACTGTTTGCCTCACACAATCTCAAACATCCTGACACAGTTAATGCTTGAGGAGCTGTTTGCTGCTCCCACTCTCATTCTTACATCATACAGGAAACCCTTGCAGGAAATGAAAGTTCAGCCAGCCTTCTCCTCCCTCAACACCTTGAGCTTACAAGTCTAAGACAGAAAGCATACAAGGAAGAATAAAGGTAGGGTAAGAGCACTGGAGAAGCAGGCCAGACACAGATAAATCACACACCTTGATTTTCCTGCCCGGCACAACATTCGGTTTTCTATCTGGAGGTGCTTCTGTGAAAAAATTTCACTGAGCAGGAAGTTTTCACTATCTATCCCACATAGGGGCTTGTCATTCAGGGTTGTGTAGGCTGAGTCTGCTTTGTGCCTGTGTCACCTCAATGGGCATTTTTAAAGGAATACAAGTAAATAAAATAACTCTCTTTCTTTTAAATTAAAAGAATGGGCTCCCAGCTCTTGATGTACCCCCAGTCTGAATATTCTTTTCACCACAAGGATGTGGTGGAGCCCTTTGTTTGTGTGGAAAAAGTGTGCTTTCAACCAGACTCGCCCAGCTCTTTTAAACTGAGAGCAGAGAATGGCTGAGGTTATCAAGATGAATAAAAATTGGAGAAGGCATTGTGAGCAGAGGAAATGAAAAGCTCTTTTCTTCTTCTGTTCTTAGTCAACAGAAATACCAGACACATAATTTTAAAGGTTCAGGCCAAACCACTACCAGTGGTGCAACATGTAGTAAATCCAGAAGAGGCAATTTAGGGACTGTGAATGGAGCTGCAAGGCCTCCCCCGATGAGCTACAAGAGCTTCGTTCCGAGCCAATTCAGGACAAGGAATAGATTCCCTGTGGTTTTCCTACGACCTGGATAGTGGCACCATCCCTGACACCACAGATAGTTAAAGGTTTTCTAGATAAATGTTTCTCTCTTTCTGATGAAAACACGATATGTGGAAACAAATTTCTGTTGACAATATTGAAATGTGAAATGGAAATGCACCATTTCTGTTTCCAGTTCTTCCTGCCTGCCCAGCCAGCTGCCTGCTCAGCTTCCTGGGCAAGTGCAGGACTTCTGTCTTGCAAAGTGCTTGTAAAAGCACCTTTTGGTTCCAAAACACTAGGAAGTGCCTCAGCAAGAGTTGTCTGTTTTTGTTAAAGCAAATGTACAGCTATTGCCAAAGCAAAGCTAACAGGGACTGCAGGAGCCAGGCAGAGATTCAAACTTCTGGACTGACATCATCACAATCTGAAACAAGGAAATTTATTTTTTTAAAAAAAGGTATGACACTTTCCCATGAACTCACAGAACAGCCCTCCAGGTTTCTGTGGAATACAAGGCTTGCTTGTGAGTCTCCTACCGAAGGGCACGGATGGGCCACCCCAGCCCAGGTGTGTTCACCAGCGCATGACTGCTTCCTCTCAGGATGCACCAGGCTGTGCCGTGCCCCTGTGGAGGGCAGTGGCACCCACATCTCTTTAAATGCAGCCCTCTCCTTCGCAGGCAAGTTGCATTCCCCCAGACACTCCCTGGGAGCACACTTCCCTGCAGGAAAATGCAAGTGAACTGCTTGTGGTGCACGAAGGAAATGCCCTGCATCGATCCCGTCATGTCCAACAGGCATGGCCAGCTTTTATCCTTTTGCTGCACGTGGCCCCTGGGGCTGTGGAAGTCTCCAACACTCTCCCAATTTGTTGTGTAGAACTCTCTAAAGCAGTTGTGAATTGACAGCGTTGTTGTGCAGCCTGCAAGAGTTTGGAATATTACCTGGTAACACGTGACAGGAAAAATCTCCCATGGAGGTGTGGCTCTCTGGCTGTCCTTGTTTACAAGGTTTGTGTCCTGGAATGTCACCCGACACCTGCCAAAGAGCCACCTCTGTTCCAGCCTTGCTGCCAGGGCATACACACGCATTTTGGAAATGAGAAAGTAGCTGTAATATCCATGTCCATCTACAGAAGAGTCCACCATGGGAGCAAGGAACAGAGCCAGTGAGCCTACTGCCATTGTGAGGCTCACAAAATCTCACTTCAAACCCCACAAACCTGAGATATAAACCATTATCATAAGATTGGTCTCTTCCTCTGTGCCTTTGGAGTCTGTGATCCTCCACGGCTTGTGCTTCTCACAGCTTCTCTTACTGCAAGGCTTCTAGGAAAAAGAGTGGAATCTCCTAGGGTGAGTCACAACTCATGGCCAGACTGTTCTGTGGTGATGCAAAGGAAAACACAGCAGTGATGGTGAGGGACAGTCAACTCTAACCCCCTGACTCTGCCCGAGGACACACAAACTCATTGCTGACTTCAGAGCAGTAGAATACTGTTCCCATCTCCCATTCAGAGGGGATGCTCTGGGAGTCAGCTTAGCTATCTAGTCCATGAGAAGTTCACCCATAGTTTACATTTTCCAGGGGTTTTTTTTGGTGACTAACAGTGTTAATGAACTCTGAGGAGAACAATTTTTCTGCTGCTGGGTGCTTGTTTTGCAGGTCCCAGCCTCATCTCTGGGTCTCCCTGCTTGCAGCCTGGTGTCCAAACAATTTCTTTGTCTCTGAAACCCTGTGGTCCAGTGCTTTACAGCCTGTCCTACATCTTCCTGACCCGCTACAAAATCTCTTTCCAAAAGCTATCATTCATCACTTTGTTCCTGATGAGAGTCGTTGATCAAAGCAAAAATGTGGCTCGTTGTACTTGCCACTATCAGAGAATCCCACAAGGCATATCTGATGTGAGCACCCATGTTCCCAGCAGCCAGGCAAATTGTAATCATGATTAGATGCACACTGCCCCCAGAAAAGGGCTTGGCTGAGCCTAGACAGTTATCTGGGGCCCCTATGGGGTGAAAACACTGACTGTGCATGGAGAGAGAAGGAACACAACAATCATCATGGCATTTCTGGGCCCTCTGCAAAGGGCCCAGAGCAGAGAGTGCGTGTGGGCACACACTCAGAGCTCCCCCCCATCCACTTACAGTGTGCAGGAACGTGGCCTGGCGTGGAAAATCACAGTGCAAGTACATTGCCTGACTGACACAGAAAAGTTTCTGTGTTTATGGAAAAATGACCCAAAACAAGGCCTGAGTGGATTCTTTCATAATCAAGATCATTTTTCTCTCCCACAAGCAGGAAAGCAGAGGGCCATTGGAAGAGAGGGAGATTTTGTTAAGCGGATTAACATATTAACTAAAAATAAAGATTGGACATATTTGGAATTCTAAGATAATCTTGCTTTTCTGGTGACAATAGAAAAAACTCAAGCCTCTCTCCTCTGCTTTCTGTAGTGCTCCAATTCATTCTAGCCTGTTAATTCATGAGTTTATCTATACTGTACATAAAAAAAGATATGTCTATGCCTAGGGCACATGCTGACATTTGGGTACAGATGATCTAGTGATTGGCATATTTTCATTCATCAACCCAATGCTGAATACATTACCAGAAGATTTGTTTTGAAATAAAAAATTGTTCTTTTTTGATTTAATGACTTCAAATATTTTCCCCATATAGCATCTCCCTTTCATTTTGTATATCCAAACTCATGAGAGTGGATTTTTTAAAACCCCTTCAGGCCTCCACTTAGCCTGAAGTGCCAAACCTCCCTGCCCTTCCAGTCTTGGTGCTGTACTTGAGTCTGTAGCAGTCTGAGCAGGGGATAATGGTGTCCCTCCTGAGACTGTGCTGTTTTGACTTGGACACTTCCAGCCATGGAGGAGATCCATTATCAGTTGTCTTGGGTACCTGCTGATGCTGTGTCCTCCGTGGTGTTCACCCTACAATGTGCAAGCACACACAGTCATACCCTCCTTGGCTTTTTCTGCTGCAAATACATGTTTGACTGAGCCAGCAGATACACAGACCTCCCATTTCTCTGTGCTCCTTAGTGTGTCCCCCTCCCTCCCATCAAGGCAGAACAGTCTCAAGGTGGGTGGAGGATCACCCCAGGATGTTGGCCTGGGGGATTATCCATGACATCCTTTTAGGAAAGTGCCCAGAAAGCCAACAGCTCCACAGGGTGGAGGGGACTGGTGCCTCCACTGCCTGTGTTATCTCCAACATGTGTAAATGAAGGTAACTGGTTTGTTTTCCAATCTGTCAGCCCTGAGGGAAGCCTTTCAGTGCATACACCCAGTGCAGACTGGGTGACCAATTTTACCACTGCAGTTCAAAGTTGTGGGGATTTCGGACCCTCCTCCCCCAATCCAGTAGAAAGCACAAGACACGCTGTGGGGAATTATTTTGGTTACCCACCAGTGGCACAGCCTGGGTGTCTGCTGGCCAGCAAGCAACCACTTACCTTCCTGTTGAGGCAGGTCTGTCCTATGATTCCAATCTACCCTACTCTCCTACAGCTTAAATATTTTCTTCTTTTGATCTGCAAAGACAGCTGAAATCTCTCAAGAATTAATGAAAAATAAATGCCATAGCAATCTTCCCTAGGAACCTTCCAATGGGTTTATATGCATATGTGTGAGTGTTTATGTATACACACATGCACACACACAGACTGCATCATTTCAGCAGGGGACTTTCTATTTTACATTCTTCTAGGGCTAACACTTGCACTTTAATACCAGATATCACTGTGAGACATAATGAGGGTCATTAAATGTATTTATTAGCTTATTAAAGTGAACTGCCTTCACTGTTGCAGCTGGCCTGTGTTTTATAGAAACCCCAGCAAATCCCCAAAGTCACACAACAGGAGCCCAACACACTTTAGCTGATGACAGAGTAAATATCAAATTTACTAGGGCTAGCAAGTGGCAAACACAGTTCTGGTATGTTATTTGAAAACCTGCCATGAGGCATAATACGTAATTCTCAGCTCATAAGGGTAGAATTGATTTGGAAGGAAATATGAGAAGAATTTGATAGGATTTAGTAATATTTTCAGGGATATAGTTTAATTATAAGCAGTCAGGAAGCTCTTAGATACTAACTGTGGGTCTCAAATAACCATTAAAGGCAGAGGAAAAACTTCAGGTGGCTATATAAGCTAATCTAACGTGGATTTTAGTCACAACACATGAGATAGATACACCTGAAGTGCCCATGTGTTTAACAAAATCTTTGTGGAAAATAAGTTTATATTTTGAGTTAGTTCAGGAAGGAACAGAAAGACCCAGTGGGTGCTGATTGTCCAAACAAGGTGTACCTGGGAGTGCCCAGGTCAATTAATTTATGGTTTTCACTTGGCAATCTTCATTCCTCACAGGCTGCAGTCTGTGAAGCAGCTTTTTTCTGATTTTTACAACATGAATGTTTCTTCTTTGACACTGGAGTTCCTCAGCCCTCATTTCAAACACACAAGGGACTGTAATAGCAGGGTGTTCTCAGTGACCCAAGCACAGATGGAGGAAAGTATGCCAGTGCAGGATGGGGCTCTGCTGCTCAGCACCTCCTCCCAGGGACTTGTTTGGGGGAAAACACTACTGAGGAGCCCAGCTGCGGTGAAGCCCCTCACTGAGGGCATGGGCAGGAAGCTCTTCCCTGGCAAAGCCCCAGGAGGGCTGGGTTAATCTCCCAGCCTCAAAGATTCAGCAAAGGTTGGGATCCTGAAATTGTACCAGGACAGTGCTGCCCTTTAACCCTCACTTTCAGGTAGTCCTGTATATATGAAGATGATGGGAAAGTCTGCAACTCTCTCAGAAATTCCTGAGCTGTTCCTCCGGGGCAAAGACACATCAGCAAATCAGATAGATAGATAGACACAGATAGACGCAGTATCAGTAGATGCAGAATCAGCCACACTTTTGGCTGGAGATGGCTCCAGAAAGAAATCAATAAGAAATCAGAAATCAGAAAGGGATTAATCATAAGGAAGCAGACTTTGTTTTTAAAAGCTCCTCTCATCCAAACAGCCCTCTCAAATCTGGTTGGGAGTAGTCTCCCAGGACACTGGATGAGCAATGAAGCCAGGTGAAGACAGAAGAGCTGCTCAGCCGCTGTGAGATAGCTGTGACTAAGAATGATGACCGCTGTCTGCCTTAATCAAAAAAAAAATAATCCTGTGTCCCTTTTCACTCCCATTACAAGGAACTCACGAATGGGTTTGCATCATTTTCCATAAAGCAGAAGGAAAACCCCTGCTGAGGTATTTTTACTCTCACTCTATCTCACTGTCCTGCTCTAACACCCACAGTTCTCCTGAAGATACAGTCACTGCTTATTCAAAGTTCAAGTGTAGGGGGACCCTGAGCTGTTCTGCCAAAAGCTTTCCCCTTCCCCCTCCACCCCTGCCTGAATCACTGGCAGCAAACATAATGGCAAAGGGTGTCACATTCTTCTTACCGTAATTCTGTAAAGCAGACTGGGATATTTTCTGAGATTTCTTGTAAAGCTGGATGCAAGCAGCTCTGTGTATGTGTGTGTGTGTACATGTGCGCACACCCAAGTGCCAGTAAATCATCTTAAACTCACATGTTTGGAAAATTACTGGCTGATTTGGCTGTTTTCTCATAGCTGTGTGTATTCAAATTATAATTGAAGATTTACGTCTTCAGGCTTTATTCTTCCAAGCTCTTTGTTAAATTTCATATATGAATAACACGAAAGCGTATCCCAGATAGCCGAAAGGCATGAATTGTAAGTGCCCACACCTCCATACACACATTTTTATAATGGCTTAGGCTCACATGAGCCAGGAAATTCAGAGTTTGGTCTCACATGGTCTTAATTCATACCTTTGAACACACAAAATCATCTCCCTATAGAGTTATATTTTAAAAATAGCCAGTGGGACTTAACCCCGAATTTCTGTGCAACTCTGATTACATTGGCTCTTTCTTTTTCAGCTTTATCTTTTACAGAGTTTTTTGCTCATTTTTCAGAAAGATAACAGTTAGAAAGAGGGATTGGGAAAAATATTAATTAGTTTTCTATAAGACCAGTGTTTTTTTTGAAGTGCTGGGGTATTTTTTTCATTTTAATATATCTTAAGCATGTGTATATTTTATATGTTCATATCAACACAGTGAAAGATACTGTAATTAAATGATCCAAGGACTCAACAGATAAGAAATCCAGTATAACTTGCTTGCACAAGTCTGTTCACTTTTCTTACACTTATGTCCAAGGAGATGGCGTCCACTTAGGGCCAATGCACATTCACTCTGATACTTGCCCTTATCAGATCCCTCTACCTCTGTGTCCTCCTGGATCGCTGTCACCTTGGCTAGTCAAGGCCAGTCATCCAAAGTGATCATCACATCCCCTTACCCTGTTTTTCCATGTGTCTCCTAAGCTGCTGGTCCACAAAAGCCAGAATAATCTCCCAGCTCTCCTCCCAAAGCATGGCTCTCACTGAAAACTGGCACATCACAATGGAGAGAAATTTGCTGTAGATCAGGTGGCTATTTTTCACATACACAAATACACCGTTTATCAACAAGTCTCCCACACACTTCACCTGCCACCTGCCCAAGTCAGTAGAGGATACAACTAATTCCGGTTTGCAGATGAAGGCAAAGGAAGGATGTAGGGGCTAAAGACAGGAGATGGGAGTTTAAAGCCAACCCACATTTGCTTGAGCTGAGCAGTCTGGACACAGGACAACCTATGAGACCTGACTGTTTATCTCCTGCTGCAGTCAGCAATTTGTCAGGGAGTTGTGCACATCTGGTTGCCTGAGCTGCTCTACATTTGGAAAATTTCTATTCACCCAAAGGAAAAGGCTTACAGGTCTGGTGGGCCTGACTTTGGCAAAGAGAAAGAAATCAAAACTGTAAACCCTTCTACTGACCCATTTTTTTTCCTTGGGTGTAAAGATGTCCCATCCCAGCTTGCTTTGAATGTTCATTTGGCCCTTAGGCCAAAAACAAAGAAGAAAACTGGGTCCCTGACAAAGAGTAGGTCTTTAGTCTAGGAAACAAACCTGAAATGTTCTGACTTAAGAAGGAAGCAATAGCCAAAGCTGTGCCATCCCTGCCTGCAAAAGGACCTTTCCCACCTCAGAGCCTCCCTTAGCTGAAGCTGAGTCAGAAGCAAATGAGGCAGCATGGACTGGACCATGGCCCCACAGCTGAATGTTCTGGGACTTGCCTGGAAAGCAGCTGAATTCTGGTCGTTTATTCAATATTTTCATTTTTAACTCAGTGACAAGACAGTTTAAAAAATGCATTTCCAAGACTCCCCAAAAACAGGCTACAGTGTCATAGCACTTCCTATGTTGCCTGGGTGGTTCCTGCATTGCTAAATTTGTCCAGACATGTGATTCTGAGAAAAGCCTGGGGAGAAGCAGTATCCCAAATGGAGCACTGGCTGACAGCGATGTAAAACAGGGAGCAGAAGGACTGTCACCTGCAGCTTGAGACCTCTAGAGAAAGGATAGTTTCTGAATTTTTTTGCAAGTAAACAGGATCGCCTCAGAGAGACAGCTGACTCCATCTTCTGTTTCCCATGCAACACCTGCAGCTCCACATATTTGGCTAAAGTTTGGGTCAAAAAAAGGGTAACATTAATATAATCAAACTAATGTAATGGATTTAACTCAGTGAATGATTTCTAAACAGCCCAAGGTCTTTTGGGCTGTGGACTGTTGGGATTTGGGACCTAAAACTTGTCAGTGTTTTCCAAAAATGCCAGTGGGCATTTAGGATATAGAGTATACTTTCAATGACAGCTTAATTGCCACTATGTTCTCAGTGAGCTAGGAAGGCTTTCCTCCGCATGGAAACATTTCCAGTGCCCTCAAAAGTTGTGTTTTAGGGCTTCAGTTCTTGTTCTGTCCCTCTCCCCCATTTCCCACTGGAGAGAACACGACTAAGAGTGCTCAAGACCACAGTCCTGGCATTGCCCACTATACAGCTGATCATAAAGAGCATTCTAGGTAGGATTCTAACCCTGAAAAAAAATATATATCTGAATCATATCCTGAGTATTCCCTAAACTCTGTATCATTTTACTTACTTTTTCCAGTTTCCTCAGATGCATTTTTATTCACAGCTTTATTCACAGCATCTTCCAGACCTCTGCCAGTTTGCCTCCATTGAGTAGTTCCTTAGTTTACCTCTCTCAATACAGATCTTGTCTGTGGTTGAAAGAATGCCCCTCCCAACCCTACATATTCTCATAAATCTTTGAAAAACCCTGTTGATAAAGGGCAGCTTGTTGGTTGTTCTCACTGCCTTGGCAGGTAAACCAGCCTGGAGGAACAAGGAGTTCTCTACCCTTATGCCAGTGGAGGTGCAGCCTCCCTTCCACTCTTGCCAGCAGTCTCCAAGAGTACAGAATAACAAAAAAATACCCCTAAAGAGCCAAGGAAATGTGACACTGTCTAAATTCAGGTAAAAGGTTTTTTTACACTAGTTGCTTTGTGTGGTCGGGAACACTTATGGGGTAAGGAAGCAGTGGAAGCTGTTTTCTTGCCTTTCAGCAGAGGCACCATCAATTGACTGGGTTTAATATAGTGTCACTTATGAGAGATGTATGGAAAACTGCTGTGAACAGTAGCAAACTGCTTGTCACTGGGCAGATTTGACACAGAATAAGCCATGGGTTCTGGATGCAGAGAGAGGAGGAAAAGATGAGAGCTGTGGCACGTGTGCGTCCATACCCAAAACCCCATACCACAAAGCCCAAACTAGAAGCTGGACCATTTCAAAGAGAGGAAATTCTAGAAAATACAGCCATAAGCAACTGCTCTGTGAGGAACTAACAGATTTAAAACCTAAAATATCTTTTTCATTCTTTACTTCTAGTCCACTCAAGTTTCAGTTGTTTCAAAGGAGTCTCTTAAAAGAAGAAAAAAAAAAGAAAAAAAAAAGAAAAAAAATGCCTGAGCAGCAATTTGAGCTTGTGCTTTGTGTAAGCCTCTAGCTTGAACTCGTGAAAGTATTTTGCTTTATCTTTGATTCAGGACACAGGCTGCTCAGTTCACTAACACATGTCAGTGCCTACAAGTTAACTCATGGTTTGCTTCTGCAACCCAGAGAGTTAGCTGAAGGATCCATCCCACTGACCTATTTTTATTATCCTGGGTTTTTGTTTATTTCCTGGTAGAAAATCTTTTTCAAACTCATTGATGGACTTTTTGGGTATTAGCTACTGAGATGCTGAATACACAGGTGCTCTGAAAAACATGAAGTATTGGGTTACAGAATAATTGATGTGATCTTTTGACTTTTGCATCTTATTGTTAAAAAAAAAAAGAAGAAGAAGAAGAAGAAAAAGCATCAATTGACTATATTTCATTGGAGCTTTTCATCCAGCAAAGAGGCCAGAGGAACTTCTTAATTCTGCATTTCATTTTGGGACCTTATGTGGAGTATCAAACAGAGTAAGTGAATTGCATCAATCCCTGATTCAGCACATGTAGACCCTTGTCGCTGAAGTTTCCCAGTCAAACTATCCTCTCCCCCCACCCCTGACATAAATAAAGTGGAAGAGGAGTGGAAGATTCCCTTCAAGGAAATTTATCTCTTTGACAGTCAAACAGGTGGTGAAGTTAATGCAAACCCTCAGGAGAACTTGGTTGGTAAGAAGGGCTCTGCAATAACTAACCACAATGATTTACAAGGGACTAAATTGCCAGATTAGGCCTTGATAATTTTTCAACTCTTGACTTCATTATTACCTTGTGGATCTGGATCTTACATCACCTCTAGGAATGCCTGGGATCAAATTAAAGTGGAAACACCTGGTTGAAAGTCAGTTCAAAATACAGATTTAAGAACTAGGGGGGTATTTGTTTGCTGGATCTGCTTTTCATGCATTGTAGACAGCTATAAAATTCTGTTTCTGTGTTCAAGCTTTGTTTTCAAATGCCAGTTTGCTGTTCGTGTGTGCTTGCTAATAATCACTGCTCTTTGCTAGCACACTCACTGCTTAGATATCTACAGATTTGTCATGTGAAGCAGATTTAGAAGTTAAATGGAGTGTTCAAGTGAGTCAAGCAACAAACTCAAAGAATTAGATCAGTTTGAAAATCTGTGGTTTGACCTAGCACAGCATGACTGCCTAAGGAAGAAGGCAGAGGTACTCATGCAGCAAGGATTTGCACGAAAAAAGGGTGATCCAGTAGTTAAGATAAAATGCAAAGAATTTTTTTAAAGTAATGTGTGAAAACAAAAACCAATTTTTGCCAGGAACCTGTAGCTGGAACAAACCAGTGGAACACTCAAAGGAACAGTAGACTGATTTAATGTCACAGTACTGCTACCACACAGCTCTGTTTGAGGAGAGTCTCCTACAAGCCTTTATGCTTTTCTTCCCTCTGCATCTTAGTTGTCCTTCAGCCCTCCTGCTCAGCTGGGGTGCTGCAGCCAGTACTCAAGGCTGGGTTTCCATGAGTCAGGGAATTCAGCACTGGCACAGGAGAGGCAAAACGATATGACATGACAGCAGTAGGAACCCTTCACAGGACACCAGGTGGAAAACCAACAATTTATCTGGTCAAGGCAGCTGCCAGGCCACTTAAGGAGAGGATGGCCATTTATAGAGCAGAAGAGAAGTCCTTTCAGGTAGTTCTGCTGCTGGCACACAAGCAATAGCTGCTTCATCAGAGGAAGTCTCTAGCTCCAGTGAGTCCTGCTGATTTTAATGACACCCTGCCTGGATGGCTTCAAAGGACAGCTCTAGCCTAACAACCTTCATGGGTGAAAGCATTTCAACCACACTTCCTATGTTGAAAGACTTAATTTGATCTGGAACCATTCCTCAAGGGTACCACCTCACATGGCTGACAGCACAACATGCCATTCAGAGACCAGGGTAATGCTGAAGCTGGGAAGGACTTGTTGCCAAGTTTCAGCAACCAATGCATTGCTTGGTCCTCTTTAAAAGACGAGATTTTCCCATGCCTTTTCTGTTTGATAAAGATGCATGTGCAACAGGCTGCTGCCTGGGAAGAAGTCAAATGTGCTTGACAGAAAATGACTGCCCATGGGCACCGGAGCTTCCTGCAGATATCTGCTCTTCGCCTGTGTCCTTACATTTAACTTTTCCAGGACTAAAGATGCTTTCATAGGGTTCTAGGTGGGCAGTGAAGCACAGAGGCTAGAGGGGCAACTTCTCTAGCTTAGAAGGAGGACCCAAAAAATCATCTCCACGCATGGACGAGACTGCAAGTGGTAACTCTTTCCTGCCTTGTTGAGGGCACTTGAAACTTTGCAGTGTGGGCTGGGAGAGAAGCAAAACCACAAAGATGATGGTAAATAACTTCCCCTTTCCCCTTGTGAAAATTACATGACAGATGGGGAGCTCTTGCACTGCCCATGCAGTTGGGTTCCTGTTCCCCTGGGACCAGACCTGGCAGCCCCAGCAGGAAGAGGAGGCCAGGATGCAGCACCTCGGCAGGTGAGAAAGCTCAGAATCCTGACCATGACACTGGAATTGTCTTCAGGGAGTGAGACTCGAGGAAAAGCTCCAGACAGTGACAGAGCAGGAAGTTACAGCAGCTGTAGGAGCTGCGGTTAATGAATTTCCCAGTGGGGCTTTAGCTTTTGCTCTGCCTTGCTCCCTCTGGCCCAGAGTGCCGTATTAGTTTCTCCGCTTCCCAGCCATCCCAGTCCCACAAGCTGTTTCGTGTAAGAATTTTCAAGGCAACAGATTGTGTTATGAGTCCCCAGTGAGAGTATAATTTTAGGTCCGTTTCCAAATATTTAGTAACAAAGGCTTGACTTCCCAAGGTGAATCCCAGGAACACTGACAGGATCTCCACATCTGATCATTCAAGCACCAGGGGAAGGGAAAAAAAAAAAAAAGCAGTTTTTTCAGAAAACAAGAAACTTGGGTCCCACAAGCTCAAGGGTTGCGGAATTTCATGTGCAGTTTTGTCCCTTCAGTAAAAAAGGGTTACCTTGGCTGACCTGACTGCTCTTATTAGATGCTCTAGGTCTTCAGAGGAGAACCTCCATAGGGGACTGCAAATATTTATAATACCAAAAAGACAGAGAAAGGTAAAAGCTGCTTATTGGAGACTCTGGGAACACTTACCGCCAAGTCTATTGTAGCCACTAATTTCAGCTAAAAGTTATCTTTTCCAGTTATGAAGAACTTAGAGACAAATTCTCTTCTGGTCCCTGTCTCCATCTCAGTCTCAGACACAACCTGACCTGGAGAGTGGCTCGGTGAAAATTACTACTGTTCCCTTCAAGCAAAGGAGAAATGAATTATTTCCTTGAGAAAACACCATCTACCAACAGCTGTGGCTCAGAAGTGCTCTGCCTATAAATAAGGATTCCATATTAAAATATAGTTAAAATTATTTTTTAAAACTTACTCCCAATGGTTATAAACTCTTCATAGGCCTGTCGTTACTTAGTTTGCTATCCCATCTAGTAAGAACAATTACACATTTTCTAATTGCTTCATTTGTTCTAGTTTGCTACACAAAATAAAGATGTAAAAGAGACTGAATGACTGCTTGAATGACCTGGATTTTCAGGATCACTCCAGTATTCCTCCAAAATCCCCAGGTTAGTCCTGGGACTAAAAGAGTGCCTTATTTTGCACATGCTAACAGATGATGTATGAGTCACGTTACTTTTAAATGTAAAAATTTTTAAAGAACCAATCAAGTGATCACTTCTGTAAATAAAATACAGAGGACAGCTGTTTAAATGATCTTTGTTTAGAGTCACTGTAAGCAGAGCAAAGCTGGCATTTTTTTATCAGGTTGTTTGGACTGTGGATACAAGAGATGAGGAAATCCATGTATCAATATTTTGCTGGACTATTCTAGTTTATGATGTCTCCAATGGAAGCTTTGGTCCCGTCTGCCTCATGCTTATTTCCCACCATGGTGAGGAGTTGCTGGACAAGAAGCTGGCAACCCTCAGCATTTCAAGCACTGCAGTTCACAGGCAGGCCCTGGGAAAGCAGAGAGCTTGAGGAGACACTGGGCCCTTGGAGCTGTATCTGCATGAGGGCTCTCACTGCTGCTACCACAGTGAGTTAAGGGAAGCCACAAGACAAGAACTGGTGGTGAAACCTCTGAAGACACCAATAAAACAAAGAGTACTGACATCAGCTAGATTTGGAGATATTTGGGAGACCTTAATTCCACCCTCTGCTCCAATCCTACTGTTGACATGTAACTCCTTACCTTACATGCTGAAGGTTTAACTAGGCAGAAGCTCTTTTGAAACAGCTGCAGAGGTCAGTATTTCTGGCTCTCAGCATGGCAGGAAAACCTAACATCCTTAATCACTGTGGGATGCTTCCATCAACTCCCATTACCTACTGATCTATGTAGAGACCTAACTGGTATTGAGTAATATTTGTTCTAAACATGGATCCAAATGCACTTGCCTGTTAAGAAAAAAGAACAAGTTTAAGCTAACTTTGCTTATCTGTATCTTAAGTGGTTGCATCCAAATGAAAGTTTGTAATTATCTTTTAGGGGTTGTTTAGATGTGATGGTTGCTGGAAATGGGAGTATGACAGGCATTGGCTAGTCCCAAGTCCCAGAGTGCAGAACTTCGTACTCCAGAGTATCATTCTTGTTTAACTTGGGCTAAAACAGTTTATGCATATTGCAATACATAAAGGTAAGCACACACACACACACACTTAAGTGCAGCAATTTCAAAATAACTCTTGTGCAGGGCTGTGTGTAGAAGAGCCCTGGTGGATGAGCTCAGGACTGTGGCTGCCTGCAGCTGTGGTGGGAAGGGAGGGCTGGATGTCAGCACAAGCAGACACTGTGCATGCACATACCCTGCAACAGGAGCTGTTAGAGTGGGTACAAAGGGGACATCCCTGGAGCCATCTTAGCACCCCATTCTTCCTCTCCCACTAAGAACCTGTCCCTAGATACAGCTACTAGCTTTCCAAATGCTTCAGCATTAGCTATTCCCCATATCTTACTGCCACAGCAGCTTTTATTGATAATTGGATTAGGAGAGAAAAGCTCCAGTCATCCCAGTGCCACAGGCACTGGCCCAGGCACACAGTTTGCCAAAATGTTTTCAGTCAGAATAGATAAAATTTTAAAGGCAGTTTGGTCAGCTGGTACACAAAAGGATGTGTTTAAAGGTTTAATTTTTTTCCAAATGCATTGTGGCTCCTTAGCTAAGTGCTACAATTGCCCTGCTTAGGAAGAGGGAACCAAACATCCTGCCAATTTAACTTAGGCACAAACACACACAAACACTTGATCCTGATTTCTGAACATTCACCATTTAGCTCAAAAGCTTTTTAAAAAAAAATTTATGGAAGAAATTAATTGTTTGTGTATTGTCAGCACTAAGCAGATAGGTAAGTATATAATCTGGAATGTTATTTCTGAAGTTACTTTAAATATTTGGGTTGTCCACTTAAGATACATTTAAATAAAGTTATTATTAATTTCTTCATTTCACTGAAGCCATTTTAAGGCCACACTTTCTGCCACTAGATACATCAGCATTTAATGGTCAGGAAAAAAACATGCATGCTAATTAGAATACCAGGAGCCTGGGGTTTCTGTAATTACATTTTTAACTTTGTTGGGTACTGTCCCTAGTCTCCATAGCCTTTTTTTGCAAGCTGTGTAACTAAAAACCTGGAATTTAGGCTTAGGAGCTTCAGAACAAAGTAACACTGTCTTGGGTTATGGAAGTGTTATAAATGAAATCTGGTAATTTGTGCAAATATAAAATATATATATATAAAACTAAGGTTTGAAAGCTGAAGCCTCAGCAGCAGGCAGGGGTTGCAATACATCCTGCCTGGCTGCTGTGAAACAAAGACTCATTATCATATGAGTACATGAGCAGGACATCCAACTCCCCACAATGGTACACCGGGCTGCACCATACTGCATCCTGATTA
>VYXD01002467.1:635328-663592 GCA_013397195.1 Hylia prasina
TAATTGTAAAATTATAATAATTCGAAGGGAGTAGGGGATTTACATTCTCCCTTCTAAGGAAACTGCAGCTTTCCCTAGCGGATACCTGTCTTCTAAACCAAGACAAACATTTAAATAGATGCCTTCATCAGCCATTCTGCCTGATCTGCTGTTTCAGGGACTGTTAGAAGACATCATCTCTGTGATAGTTTTATTTCCTGTTTGTGGGCTATGAGCCTGGCTGCAATGGAAAACTGAGCAGAGTCCCAAAGCTTCTGTATACTTGGAAAACCTGGGTTTTAATGGAAAGAAACTCCTGAGGTTAAATACTTATCCAATTACCATTTGCATTATGATTATCTCCTTCTGTTGAACAGAGGACTTATCTACCCAGAGACACAAGAAAAATCAGGAATCAAATTCAGGGGTTAGGTTAGTGATTTTATACACATCAAATTCTTGAGCAGCTGCACACTTTCAGAACCATAGTGGGTCATAACTTACTCCTTTATGTACATTCACTACATAGCTCTTATCCTCTCAATTTTCCCAAGTTGCTCCTGAAGACAAGACTCATAAGGGTTTGTCTAGACACAATAGTTAGGACAGATTATGATGGTGTTTGAACATTAAGAATAAAGGTTGCTGCTGAATTATTTATTATGAAGCTAAAGGGTATTGTTCCTGATTAGCTCAACTCACTTAGGTCTTCTGCAGAAGTCCTTATGATGTAAGGTAAATATTTATTTGTGTGTTGCCAACTCTATGTACACAGACAGGCCTAACAGGGAGAAGAACAATTTACACTCCAATGGACATCCAGCTTAGGTGCTCCAAGCTGCAACTACATTAATACATAAAATAACCTATAAGCACATGATACAGGAAACTCCTAACACCAAAAGCAAGGATACTTGAAGCCTAAACTTGTCTATCTTGTTGCAGTGACTGAGTGGGTACACCAAGTTTAGAGATCTGGCAACCCCAGATTCTTTAAAGACTAGGAAATAGAGGAGAAGCCCTAGAAACCTCCTATAGATGAACCAGTGATGCAAATTGTCCTGCTCACTAGGAAGAATAGTGCTACAGAATGATCTTCAAACACCTTTACATGTTTACATGGTTATAAGCTTACCATTATTAAGATAGGAGCTTTCTGAGAAAATTGTCATTAGCTGCATATCCCATCAGGTTGTTACAGCAAGACAAAAAATACCAAGAAGCGCACCCACATCAGCTCATTTGGGTTTAACAGTAAACTTTCATGGCATTGTCCTACAGAATGAAGGAAAATGTTCCTACATTAAGCTACTAGTCTAAAGTATTAAATTAGAACTTTTACCTGAGCTACTTAAACTAGAATGGCTGTATGTGAATTAGCACAGTCTATCAGTCACAGCCCCAAAGAGACACAATTCTCATAGTTTCTGATTGTTGTGTTCCACAAAACTCTCACCACCACCTGGTATTTGCAGCAGTTTAGGGCAATATAAACAAGGGATACCCTAGTTCCCACTCCGTTGTGTCACAAATCTCTTCCTGCTTCTGGAAGTCATCCAGTCAAACCGAAAACCTTCTTGGAGAGGTCTTTACATGACTTTTTTTTATTAAGGTGTGACTAGAGGTGACAGGAGTTTTGGGATTGTTTCCAAAATAGCTCATGTATATTGGAAAAACTAACAAATTGAATTCTTCTGGAGGCTTGAATTTAATTTAGAAGATGAAAAGTTAAGGGAATGAGTTTTAGAAACATGCTCACAGAATGCAACAGCCACAAGCCACCCCTTAGCCACACAGCTGAAGAGCTGAGAGAAAAGGTAGTAAATTTAGAGAAACCAGGATGATCAGACATTCAATAATAAAGTAAAACTCTGCAAGCCTTGAAACTTGCTTTTTAAGTAAGCATTATAAGTTGGCAGAATGATTTATAGAACTCCTTGGTATTGCTGGTCAGTTTCTCTTTTTTCCTTTTCTGTCAGGCTAATAAGTGTCAAGTATCAATATATCAAACTTTAAAAGTTGCTTCTTAGTCTCACACACCAAAGATTGAGACATCTTAGAAAACAAAAGTGCAATACAATTAAATTTGTTGTACTTGCTCTTAGTGATTTTGCTGTAAGAACATGGCAGGTAATTTGGCCCAGGGGAAATCTTCTAATGACTTTTTCCAAAGATTGTGGAATTTGGAGTAAGGGTTAATGTAAACATTTTCTTCTACTTTCAATTAGTTTCTAAACAGAGTTAGTTAACACTGTTCTTGACACAGATACCAATTTTTTATATGTGTGCATGTATATGCAGTAATAACTACAGCTGTACTGAAACTACATTTACTTTTTAACTCACTAAGGCTGCATCCACACCAGATCATTTTTTTCATAGACCTGAATGCAGCTCTACAGACCACCAAAATTAATATTCTTCATAACATCTTTGACCAGCTACTTCATCAGTGGGTTTAGAAGGAAAAACTGTCAGTTCGTAAAGCCCAATTTCATAGTACCTACAGACAGCCTTCAGAGGTTACACTGTAAACTATGTAGCTGACAAAGTGGATAAAGGAGTTGAGCCAGAAATATTTTATCTGAGTGTACACCAAAGAGTTGTGGAACAAGCAGTTTGTGTTAGTTCAGTCTTTAAAGGAAACATTCCAATCACCATTTTAAGGAAAAGGTGGCTCACTTTAATAACCACAGGCATTGGTCACTATTTAACAAGACATTCTAAAAAAGTAATCACAATTTTTCTGATAGTAGTTTACAAGTGGATGGTATACATTAAGATACAGAGGTAGAATTTCACTTTTACAATGCTTCACTAATACAGATTACCAAATTCAAGGCACAAAATTGTTCGCTTTACAAAAAATACTGTAAAAATGTCATTTGCTGTTCTACAATGTGAGTACAACTCAAAAAAAATCTTTACACCCTTTCATATTCTGAATGTAGAGTTGCATCAGGCATTATTCTATTTTTCCTTTGCTAATAATTGGCATATGACCAGCACTTACATAAACAGTTTGTATCTCAGCTGAGTTGCTTTGTCTTTTAGGCACAAGTCCAAGTTAGAGAATTTAACTCAACAGTTTCCTTGGTGGGGGTGGGAGAACTCTGTCAGAAGTAAAAATGAGGAAGAAGAAATGAAACATGTAGTCCATAATAGAAAATTGGACTCTGACATATAGAGGGAAATGGAACAGAGCATATTTCAAATTAAGTCAACTTGGAAAAAAAGTCAAATTAAATCACTGACTGCATTCCTAAAAAAACAGATACCCAGTACAAGTTTTCTCTGAAAGTATGTAAGACATTCATTTGCCTTTCAATCAGCAGAGATTTACAAATTTATTTTCATCTTTGTTTAAATAGAACACACACAGTTGCAACAAAAGAGAATTACACCACAATTTGGCCATGTGTCCTTTAGAGAACTTGGGTGAACGAGTGGAGAGATGCATTCAGAAACTGTCCTTGAATTTGCTATAAGATCATGAGCAGTAGCTTAAATTGCAAGATTTCCCTCCCTTCCTAAATAACCTAAGGAAAGTCAAACCATTTCTGAAACATTGCATCTTCTGGTTGGATACAGCTCTTAGAAGCCTTGGCAGAGTAAGGAAGAGATATCACACAGTGCATCCCTACAACAAGTAGTATGACTAGTTTACTGTACATACAGTGATATTCTAAAGGACAATGGTGGCAGCTACATTGTAAATTCATTTGAGTTACCTATCACATTTCCCAAGTACTCTAGTCAGTTTTATTTACAGTATATAAAAATCCACTGATTTTTAGAGTTCAATACACAGGTTTAGGACCCAAGAGAATGCCACAGTAAGATGTTGACAATTGCATCTGTTAGATGCAAGTGCACTTTTAGATGCAAGTGCACTTTGCGATTCAGTCATGTAACATTATTGCATTCACCTATAAAAGTCAGTCCATCCAAAACTGTTAAATTCCATTTTTTGCTTCATTGTTGTTTGTAGCCTGTTTCCGTTGAGCAATGAAAGGATACATACACTTGTCCGCTCCCAAAAATCGGTACATGCATACAACTGCTTCAAATGGCAGAATACTGGGAAAAAGAGGTTACAGACTTGTTAGAAGACAGCATAAAACAAGTACTTGTAAGTACATGTACTTGGTCTCCTTAAAAACAATATAATACCTATTGGGGAGTCCTCATAAAAGACCTAAGGGATTTTTATTTCACATGGATACTTTCAGAGAGAATTGAAATTTCAGAATCCCCACCACACAGGCAATCGGAAAGGAGGAAGAAGCTCTTTATTCACATGCTTCCATCTTAGACCAGATTTTCTGTTTCTTCACAAGCAGTGTGATAGCTTTTTTAAAGAAGAGGGGCAGGGGAGGTGGGGGGGGCAAGGGCATCACAGAAGGCCTGGTAAAAGCAAAGCATCTGCTAAAAGGCACATCAGCAGAGGTCATCAGACATTTAAGATATTCTTTAACATGGGATTAGTGTTGGTTAATGCCATTCTTTGATCACCAGATGTCTAACAACCTTGATTTATACTCTAAACTCAATCATCCATCCTCAAAAAGAAAGGTCTGAAGTAAAGAGCAATTTCCTTCCCCCTCCCAGATAAAATTCCAAGAGGTGATTATGTGATGGGTACCTGGCTACAGATCCTCCCCTCCTTCTCACATGAGCAAAGTATCGTTTTTATTTCAAGTGTAGTACTCAGGGGCTCTGGTGAAGAACTAAAATGGGATTCCTCGGCCCCTGGGAATACCAGCAGGCACTTGTTCAGTGGCAAGCAGTATAATTCCAGCCATTAGGAGTTATGACCACTGAAGCACCAAGAAGTAGATGTCACTGGCACAGGTGTCTTCAGTGCCAGCAGTACTGCTTGTGCAGTGACTGGAGGGCCTTTGATCTAAATGCTGCTGCCTGGGGCACGGATTATGCAGAAGCTTTGATCTCCCTGTTGGAAGCTGAAGTGTTGAACCAAGAAAACCCGAAGGGCTTTTGATGTGGCTGTTGCTGGTAAGGCACGCTTGTGCAGGAAGCACTGAAGCACTCTCTGAGCTTCTGAGTGAAGGAGTTAGTTCTTAAATATACTGACAGTAGCCTTCATTTGGTATCCGAAGAGACACATACATCTCTCTGCCAAGAAAGAGGTGAGCAGTGAAGATACCTCTATTTTTTGGTGAGCCTATCCACCAAAAGACACTTGAGCCAGAGGAGAATAACCACATTGTAAGTGGAATAAAAATCACCAAGGTGCTCAGTTTCAACCATCCCTTGCAGAAAGAAAATAACACAATGCTGTATTTTATAGGTTCCCCCTAGACACAACAGATTTAAAACAAAACACAGGCGCCTGTGAAGCTATTATCCATAAACTAGAATTCAAGTGATGTTGTATTACAGGAATTGAAGCAACTCCTGCATTATCCTGCATCATTGAAATGTCAGCCTGGTTTCAGATTGAAACAGTTTTCATCCTAAAACTGCAGTATGTTAGAATGAAAGAAGTAATTCCTTTAAATAGACCTTCCACCAAACTAGACTTTGAAAATTGTTTCTGAAAGTACTGATTTTCACTTTATCTACCATATCTACCACATCTGTGCGTATCCTAAAGAATTTGCAGGTAGGAAGGGCCTTCTCACACACTTGTTCTAGAAACAAGCAGCTAGAGATTCCTCTGCTGGTAGCTGCCTCATGCCCCATTCCTAACAAGAAACTCAAACAGTGGAATTAAAAGTCTGTTGAAAAGAAAATAGGAATCCAAGGAGGATGGAAGATACAAGAAGGTTAAAACAAAGCTGCACAGATACACGTGATCTTAGTTAAATGAGGCTTCCCAAGCAAGCAGCCTGCAAGCATGCAAGCCAAGAGAGACTTATGAATTCCAGCAAAATGGCACCTAAGGCCTGTGTGGGTGGGAGGGTGTTTGTATCCAGAAACTGGACATGCTCATGCATTTTGTGGGTTGCATTGCCAAACAACTGGCACTTCAGTTCTTACCTTTTCATGAAGGTGACCATATACATGAGGCGAGGTGTGCAGATCATAGGCTGGTCTGTAAGGATGGCTCTCATAGCCTGTTTCACACAGTATTCAGGTTTCAAGGGCGGAAGGAAAGGCTCAATTTCTTTTCTGGAACATTTCATTAAGACAGATTTATATGATACATAAAGGACCACAGACCCCAGTGAAAAGCTCATTAACATAATTTCTTTGGAACTTTTTAATATTACTGTTATAGTAATTAATTATACTAATTAATTATAATATGAGACTATAGCTCAAAACTTGCAATGCCTGTGTACAGAAGGACAGAAGACAGTGAATTCAGAAAATCTCTTTTTGAGTCTAACACTAACATTTACTAAAGCAGATATAATATTTAACATATTTATGGTAACACTTGAGTTACCTTTAAATACTTTTATGACACTACAAGCACAAAGAAGAAGGGGAATTCTACTCACCTGATCCTACACCCTCTAAACATTCCTGTATCTACAAGATAAGGGCAGACTAATGTAGTTTTGATTCCGTCCTTTTCAGCAGCCTTCAGTTCATGGCTCAAAGACTCATGGAAGCCTACAGCTCCAAATTTGCTGGCACAATAATCCTGTGTTGGCAATGAACGAAGCAGGAAAAAAAAAAAAAAGAAAAAGGAACTTAAAAAGAACAGATATGAATGATGTTCAAAGCCAGCATACCTGAGGTGATTCTGCACAGATTTTCAAAGCAACAACAAAAGACACCCACTGAATAGAGCATCCCAACAACTCATTTATCACTTTATTTTTGAGGTAATTAGCACAGAATCATGAAAGCAGGAAAGCTGAATGTAGGAGGACATTACCTTGGATTCAAGTCTTTGAATCAGGCAGGCTCACAAGACAAGTTACTCCAATTACCAGTTTGCTTAATAATAAATGGTGCAACAAAGGACTGAGATACCTAATACTACCTTGGGTTAGATTTGAAAAATCTTAAAAGTGTTACTTTTAAGGTTAGTTTCTACAGAAGACACAAGCAAGATTTGAGGTTTTCTATGAGATACACAAATAACTCAAATGCTACTGTTGTCTATGCAATTATTTTTATTGTTGCTGAACTTAGTGTATTGTCAGTTGGATGTGTCCATTTCTGTCGGTGGTCACACCCAGTCTAGGAAATTCCTTGTAGCTTTCTCAAGACAGTAAATACTCTAAAAAGCCCTATGTTACACCATCTTCATTCACTTATGTTATGAAACACTGCAGTTTAAGGTCCTGGATTGAGCCTTACCTATATGCAAAGAAGCCTACGCTTATGGGGTAATATAACCATTATTATTTTAGACACCTTAATTAGTTTTCATTAACTAAATGTTTTTTGTTCACAATTGCATTTGTATTATGACACAAAAAAAAGACAAACTCCAATCCTAACCTATTTTTATGCAGCAGACAAGTTTCACAAACTGCTGCTAGTTCTCAAACAGCTGCTAGTGAAGCAGGTGAGCCATATATTCTAGAAGGTTTGCAGTCATTTCCTCATAGAAAGAAGAAATATTACTTTTGAAAGCCTTTGGCTTCAAGCTTAGCACTGAAGATCTTGACAGGAGTAGGCTGAATGGCAACTTTCAAGTTCCTAAATTGATGAGGTAACTACTCAAAGATCCCTGGCACTCTGAAACCCCCAGCCATCCTAGGCTTTTGCTCTAAGTGCCAACTCCACCAAGCAATGAATGAATGCAATGCCTGCCCATGTCCTGTGGCTCCCACTCACAGGGAGCCATGTGTTGATTCGGTACTCAGCACCATAACCTCCAAATATCTTTGAAGATTTGACCTTATTTCCTCTAGCTGATAATAATAAAAAACCTTATCTTTGGCAAAAAGTGCCTGATTTTTTGTTCATTATAGTCTAACAAACCTCCACTCCAGCAGTACTGAATAACCCCAAGGAACTTGCAACTGTCACAATGTGGCCGTGGTTCATTTCCAGCATCTTGGGAAGGAATGCTTTAGTGGTCTACAAAGTAAAAAAAAAAAAAAACAACAAAAACCAAACAATAAAATACACATAAACAACATCAACAAAAAACCACTTCATGAACAATCTACATTAGCAATGAGTTCTCAGAATCTCTCAGTTTATTATCAAGAATATAGAAATACAATCATGGTACAGGTTTTAAACTTGAGTTTGTCAAAATGCTAACAGAAAATCCACAGCTTGTTTGTGAATCCAGATAATAAAGCAACAAGCATTATATCTCTAGAAATCCTAAGGTTAAAGGATCAATTGAGCTCAGATGTGTTTATTTTTCCAGAAGAGACTAGTTATCAGAAGGAGATAATTTGACCTTAAAATGGAAGTCATTTTTTAACGACAGAAAAAGAAATGCAAAGTGTTTAATTACACCATCCAGCACATCTCTGTTGAGACCAGTACCAATTATCAGTTCTAATTATTGACAGTGTTTTTTAAGTTAGATATTGCTAGTTTTATCCATTTTTATATAAAATGTTTAAGTAACTTATTGCCCTAGGCATTTTATATTAAAAGAAATACTACTACTGGTAGAGTTTTTGCTGTTGTTACTTTTTACCTACAATAGAGCCAACATCTGCTTGTTTAAATTAAGTCCCATCTTTATTAGTATCCATAGCATTGCTATAGCTAAAAAGACAAGATATCCATTTCTGTTACTAATTCCTTAAAAGTTTAAAAATAAAACAAAATAAACCCAAAGCAAGCCTCAAGATGAAACTTTAAATCTCCAATTTTTATGTTTTGATTATAACAAAAGTTTGTTTCCATTTAAAAACCTGAGTCAGAGTTAACACCTTTAAAAAATTAAGTCTTAAGGAACACGCTGAAGGTACTTGCTGGAAGATCACCCCTGCCAGAATACCCATCTCTGTTAAATCTCTCCTCTGAAGCTGACTCAACACTTCCACATTTTGAATAAGTAAGTATTAAGCAGAGCACCATATTCACAACAAAAATCAATCAAGTAGTAAAATGGTATGCGTAGTTATGATGTACTTCAGCTTTTAGGTTGTCAGTGCACTGCATGAAATCACTTTTAAATTGCCCAAGAACTTCAGACAATGCTTTTTAATCACAAACATGCCTAGTTAATATGGTAATCTTTTAGTGACAGAGCTACTAATCTATTCCAACTCACTCAGAACATGAATGCTTTATCCTCCCAAAAACCTACTCTTCCCACATAATTTGTATCCAAACTCAGAGCATGCAAATGTCCCTTAAATATTTCTTACTTGCTTAATTGTTGGTCTGAGTCTTGTCAGCTGCATTCTTAAAAAGACATGCAAACTACAGCTGAATCCATCTAATTCCATTCTTATGCTGTCTGCATTTTCCAATCACAGACGTCAGGACAGTTTTACTCTAATGATTTTCACATGTTCTTGTACAACATTTTTGCCTGCAGGTGTTAAATGACTAATCCAGACCTCCTAACACCACACAAAAGAGTGTTTTCACTGGACAGCTGGCAGATGATAGAAGATTAACAGACCCTCCTGACTCCTTGCCTTTTCTACTGTTGATTCATACAATTCCTAGATTCTGTCATAACTACATAACAAAGCTAATTATAAAAAATAATCTGAGAGCAAGCTGCCTCGCATTTGTTTCTTTCCTCATGGCAGGGATCTCTAAACCTCTTACACAGAGCCTTGGACAAGAATTCAGTTTGCTGCTAAACTAATCTGTGCCAGGCACACAAAGTTTCAGCTTGTCTTCCCATGTTGCATGGCAACAAAGCCCAGTCATCATCGGGCAGCACCACCCGAAAAAGAGGCTTCATTTGGACGGCACTGAAGTTTTACAGGGCGTTCTTTATTTGCAGCCTGCCCTGCACACTGCAACACCAGCGGTGTGTACACTAACCCGGATCCTCTGTGCTATCCCGTAAGACATCCATGCTCCCAGCTCAGTCCTGCTAAACAATTTACTCCACTCCCGAACATTTGTCAGCTCCATCAGCAGTTTCCACTTACGTCTCAGCTTATCTGTCCACATCACATTGGAATGACTGATTGCCACCTCACATTGCCAAAAAGCTTGATAATGCAGACTGGAGCTCTGGCTGCAAACCACAGCAACTACAGAAAAGGGGCCTTGAAGTTTGTCTTGGGGGAGAAAGAAGGGAAAGAAGTAGTAACAGACTTTTTTCCTACCACTTTCAAGGCATGAATCAGTATTGTCTTCCAAGAGATGAACAGGCAAGTGCACCAAGCTATTATCTTTACTATTGCAGTGCTTTTTTTCCTCTTTTTTTTGGTTGTTTTTAATATTGTGAACTATAACTCTGTGTCTGTAAGTGTCTACGTTTGGCTTGGCTGAGGAAGAAAATTTTCAAAGTCCTATCTATATATGACTTTGAAAATTCTCTTATATATATGTGTATATTTATAAATATGCAACATAACCAGACTAGTAAATGTCAGAAAGCCCATTCAACTATGCTACTCTATATCAAAGCACAAAGATTATAAAAAACTGAGTTTTCATGGCTTGTGGCTAAAGTAACCCATTTTCAACCAGATGAAATTGGCACATGACAAAAACAGCTTGTTGAGGACACTTTTGGGTGGCGTCTTCAGCATCCCAAGTGCAGACTTGAACAACTTCCAGCAACAGAACTACAGTCACTTCATGTAAGTCAGCTCTTAAAAGCCATTTATGGCTAAACTGGAAAAAAGCCACAGCTTCTTTGCTGTAAAGACAATTAGAAATTCATGGAAATCTTTGCATGAGACAGTGTTCTGAGACAGCTTGTTCAGAGCAAGCCCTTATACTTTGTCATGGCACATTATCCCACAAATCCACTTAAAATTTGCAGCTAAGGGAGTCTATAAAGATAGCTGAACTATGATATGTATAAAACTTAGCAGTCAACTATCAATATCTCCACTAAATACATGTCAGAGAAAGTCATCTCAATTGCTGCCATCCTCCAGCCATCTGCAGCAGCTGGAGAGTCAGCACTGGAAAACAAGCACTGTCAGAGGCAGACACACCCTACCGGGGGTGCATTTCCAGGCTCAGAGTAAAGGCTTGCCCACTGCTCCTCCCAGCCTCCTCTTGCTGGGAAAAACAATCCCAAAGTGAAGTTATTCTTTCGTGGTATAAGCAATCCCCAAATAAATCAGCATTCTTACTGAGCTTCTGGCACCGCACACCTCCTTGATCAAAGCAGCTTCCTCCATACTCTGGTTCCCAGTTTTTCTACCCATTACATAAACCAGATCAACCTAGTTTCTTGTTCCTAGTTTCATTCAGCTTCAGCTACATCTGCCTACCAGACCTGAAGTCTTCTGTGTGCATGTTGTGCTGCTGACAAACTAGTTAAGAGTTTGACTGGTTTAGGGCAAGATGCCTCCTGGGTGGCCTTTCCATCTGGAATTTCTCTGAACAGGTACACAGACCACATTAGTCTTCTGAGGTGATGCATGGACATGCTAATCCTCCATTTTAAAAAAAAAATATACTAGAAGACACCAAGCAAAAGATGGGTTTTGTCCATGGCATTAGAGGTCATGAACCAAGCCCCCAAAATAATTCAAATCAAGTCAAGTGGTTTAATCAAACTATCTGCCTTCTGGTTTGATCCTTGAAGCTTCAGTTTTACCTCTCACAGCTGCAGAGGAAGACATTTAACAAAAACATAGAAGTATTTAAAGTCAGAGCTGGGTCATTTATTCATGACAAACACACCACAGTTTTCAACACTAAGAAGAAACCAGTAAGTAGAATATAGAGGATGAAAGGAATTGTGATGCATCAGGGTGAACAGTCCAGCAAGTTATGCAGTGTTCAACATCCAAAAATACAAGCTGAGCATCTTCTCCCAAAATTAGCTTTTTTTAAGGCAAAAAACCCAACAACAAAAAAAAAACCACAAAAGCAAAAAGCAAATCCCAAAAGCATACTGAAAACATGAATTTTCTAACCTGCAGTATACTATAGACAGAAACTAGGTAGGATAGACAGAGCATATAAAGCTGTTCTGAACAGAGTAGAGCTAGTTTTTCAAACTAGTTCAGCTTTTAAGTTTTTTGGAACCTAGAGATCAATTTCTAATCTGAGCATTTTCCTCTGTGCTTTTGAATATACCAATAAGACCAAACTATTCGCAGTAGCTGTAACCAAACTTCTATTTCGTGTGCACACAGCTTAAATGACTTATTTCTCACAAGTGTGAAACTGAACAAGCATTTACATGTCACTTCATAGCTTTCGTAATCTGTTCTCAACATTTTGGTTTACGGCAAATTAACTTCTAACAGTCTAACACTTCTTCCCTCCCCTTCCCCAAATTCTTTAGTTCCATTCTTAATGAAACAAAACTCCAAAGATTGTGCAACACAAAGAGCAGCACAGCTGCAATGTCAAGACAAATTAGTTTAAATACAGCAAATGAGAATATGAAGAAATACTGTGTTTGGGAAAGTGATTTTTTTAATTAAATTTTGGATTAATTATTTTTAAAGAAGAAAGCAAGCATCCACAGAAAACAATGTTAGCTGTATGCAGCTCAAAACAATGGATATTGAATGCAGAAAGCAGACCAAAGTAGAAAATTATGTGCTACCTCATGTTTAGAGAGTTGGTTTATAGCAGACATAAACAGGTACCAACACATAAGGTCTTTTAAGTTTCTCTTTTCCAATACAATAAGTTTCTTCCTGCCTTCTGTCAATAGCCTTTTAAAACAATTTTAATGGCATAAAAAGGCTGTATTACTGTAAGGCTGAAATATCTTTATGCCAAAGTATATGCCAAAGCTCATTTTCCATACAACTCCTTCAGGTAAGGAGCATGGTTATTTTTTTGAGGCTTATCAAAAGAGGTGAGTTTTTATATCACTAGTTATACACAACAGTGGTGTACTGGTATAAGAGAGAAAACATTTTCTCCCAAGCCACAGCTATTCCTGACTGCCAGAGCAACTGCCTAAAAGCACAAATGAGTGCACTTTTGGGTAAATGTATTTTTTCACCTTCATGTAAAAAACTATTCAGGCAAATCCAAGAAGTAAAATTGGTGTGGTTAGGCAAGGATTCACATCCAGACATCTCTGGGAGCTAAGGTACCAGAGACCATAGCAGCCCGCTGCCATAGGCTAATTATTTAATTTGTTAGTTTAACAGTGACAAGAAAAGTTTTTAATCTAAAGTACATGTTATGTTCTCTCTCTCCTTTAGCATGGACATTCTATCTTCTCTTACCATTCTTCTTTGCAGCCCACAGCACAGCACACTGCAAGTTCTCTTACTCCTATGCAGGACAGCATGTGGACACTCCACCACAGAACCAAAAAGATGTGCCCCAGTTTCTTGTTCCATTCCAGTAATTGTGAAGAAATGCACCAAGGTCTATCAAAAGACCACCTCTAACTTTTCTGCAGTCTTACCTGTAGTAGGTTTGTTAAACTATGTGGTGTTGCACTAATGCACCACTATATATGTTGAAAGGGAAAGGAAGGTGCCTGAAAGGCAGAAAACCCCAACAGCAAGCTTATCAGTTAACACACTGAAGTTATTTTAAGCTACAGTCGTATAGCCCAGCTTATTCCAGAAGACAGACACTTTATATACTGTTTATAAACAGGTTAAAACCTCGCTTACAGGATTACAGAGGAAGCATCACCAAATGGTTTAAGAAAAGGTCTTGAAAATATACCCTAGAACTCTTTCACAGGAGGATTCATCCAAGTTAGGCAATGTAATATCCAAAATGCCTTCTCACACACCAAAGTATGAAGTTGCAAGCCTGCATTTAGCCATTTACTTTCCTTCTAGCTTTTTTATTTGGTTCCAAAAGAACTGAGAATAATTATTTGAACCTTGCACGATCATTTCAATGACTTTTGCCACATAGCCTCCACATGCTTCCCGAATTCCCCTCTACAAGCATCTCTGAAATGTTAGCTTAAGGTGGGAATAGTAACTGCACTATGACTACATGAAAGTACCCAGTACTGAGTTGAAGACTAGGGAGACCACACAATACAAAGAATGTGGCTCTGACAGTAATTCACTGAATACAGCAGGCACACAGAAGTCTACAACTACTGTTGACCTTGCTAACACAAGGGACCAAAGCTGTACTTTAAAGGACCTCAGATGTCTCTACTGACTGTTTTCAAGAACTGCTGGGCCCCTTCTGGATAATTAGCCACTGTCTGAGTAAATATTTGAATAGCTGTGGAAATTAGAACTATTTTTGATCTTTGGTTTCTGTTCTGAAGAAACGATAATGAAATATAGGTCAGAATTACACAGTCTTCCTAGAGTAATGAATTAAATAGTAAAGTCACATTTCTCTGATTTTTTTAATAGGACTACCCAGATCCTTTTGAAACAAAAAAAATCAGGAGATAAACATGACATCCTCAAGCCAAGCTTCCATAGGTGGCTGTGTTAAAAGCAAAAAAGGAAACTCTTCAAGGATTGTCCTCAAGTGTGCCTTGCACAGGCCCTGCATTCAAAACAAAAAAGCCAGACCTTCCAATATTTCATCTCAAAAGAAGTCCCTTTGTTATTTATCTCCTGGCAGGCAACACAACCTTCAAGTTCTCACTGAAGGTTTATTTGCCCTTCACATAAAAACCCACTGTTCTGGGGCCATGGGGATTCCTTTAATATTGAACTGCACCAGCAGTTAATGCTTAACATACATGCACAGTAATAATGCTACAATTGCCTTAAACCAGGAGCCCATGAAGAACATGACAGACCTAAACAAAAGTCTGTAATGATGATGAGTAACACAGAAGCAAAGCCACACATACACTCCCCAATACCTTGGATAGCCTACATTAGCAGGCAGAGTGAAACTACAGATAAATTTACTCAGTTTAAGAAGTGAAGGTAGTAAAATAAAGTAAATACCCTAAAGACATAAGTCACAAATGAAAAGGAACATCAGTTAATTTAAAACTGTATTTAATTTACTGAGAAATAAACGTACTTTTCTTCTCTCCCAACTCTGCATGAAATACTGCATTGAAGTACACAAAGTCTTAGATTAGTAAAAACATAAGCTATTACTTGATTCGCTTACTTTATAATTTGTTATTAATTTATGGAAGTAATTTTCTCTACCCTCATGACCAATCTACATACATAAAATGCCCCGCTTCTCAACAGACATATCAAATCAGCTGAGAAGCTGTACAAAAGCTGTACAAAGTTTTACAAAACAAGGTTAATTCTTATTTATGGAAGTTTGTAAGTGGGTTTGTTAGTAGCAATAAGCATCTGTCACACCACTTGCTGAAGGACAAGTATGCTACAGCCCACATTTACATTACTACATTGTTTAGTACTTGTATTATTTAGAGTTCAGTTCCAGAATTTCTCCAGTTTTCAAAGCCAACAATCACCACTTTTCCTATGAAGAGTTCAGTTATCATAGTGGTTCCTCTTTTACATGGAATTAACTTGTGTTGAGTTTATCAGACAAAGGCTGAAACTGAATTAAATAGTTTCCTTAATCAGAACTTAGTGCCACAAAGCTGTTTACAATTGGTAGACAGTAAAGATAAGATAAGGAATGCTATTAAGCAAAAAAAAAAGCACACAGGAAACCAATACCACTAGTTATCTCTCAAACATTAATCATTGATTTCCACTCTTTACTACTAGAACTAATTATGCTATGCCTAAGGCAACTGACCATTGCCTGACTAAATTGCCTTTTGTATAGTTTGTTAACAAGGCTTAGTTAAAAAAGTCTGTGTCTACAGAGAGAGGGGATAGGAAAAATGCTTAGGGAAGGACATTGCAACAGAAACTTTTATTACTGTTGCTTTATCACACCACAACATTGTCTCCCTCTCCTTACTTTTAAGGGCTTAATTTCCTGTGATCTTACCCCAAAGTGGTGTAGAAAATAGCTTTTTTCTCCCTCTCATCTAAAGTGTAGGTTAAGTACTCAACAACATCACCTAAGTAATACAATTCTAACTTCAGAAACTTGCCTCTTGAGCATCAAGGTGGAAAAGGTGCCACTGTAAGCTTTATAGTGCTCTGCTGCTAATCAGAATTCAAGGTCTCTTCAGTAAAGTTTTTCTGTATCCCCCACCACTGCATCATACTAGATTTTGTGTGCACCATAACCTAGAGCAGGGATTTAGGTACACAGAATACAGGCAAAGATAGCTCTGATTTCTCCTTAAGAACACTTTTCACTTCTGTTTAGGAGTCACTAATTTTATAGTTTCTAGGCATGAAGAAATGCAGGTATTCAAGCTGAACCACCCTTCTTATCACTATACTAGCAAATGGAATTCAGAGCCTTTATGTTATTGGTAAGCAGTCTCCACCTTTCTGCTCTTGAGAACTTTTGCATTTTTTCTTCCCAATAAATGTTAGATTTACATAGTTTTTTAAATTATTTCCATCCTCAGATATCAGGCCTGTCCTGTAAAGTGTCCAGTCTTTCCAATGTCTACATGCCACCAGTCATTTCTGTGCAAACATCTGGTTGCCTTTGAAGGACATGCTTGTATATACACAATACCATAAATACACATGGACTCATCCATGTTCAGCTGTACTTGTCAATATTACTTGGCTGATATATAAGTGCTTCCTATATATGCAGCAGTACACATAACTGCTTCAATCACTGATTGTATACTTAGACTTTTCTCCTCCAGAGTCTGCAAGTCTTTGATTTCATATGGCTATGAAAAATAAAGCACATTCTCAGAGGTTGCCCAGAGAGGTGGTGAAAATCTCTATCCTAAGGGGTACTAGAGAGCTGTTGGGGCACAAGCCTGGGCAATAGGCTTGAGCAGGGGAAATGGATGTGATGACCTTCAGAGGCCACTTCCCACCCCAGCCATTCTGTGATTCTCCACTTAAGTACACCAATTCCCTGCTCAAACAGCCCATTCCCTCTTCCTCTAGCAGAGGAGGAAGTTCATAAGCCAGCAGAGACCTTGCACTCTTCATCACTGTGTTAACTGCAAGTTTATCAACACAGACTCTTAACTATCTGGAAAGGATGCCAACTCCTCTGCTACATTTCTCATGTATCTCTCTGACAGGAACTCTTGCCTGCAATAAATTATCCTGCTCTGAAACAGTGTCTGTTCTACTTCCATTTTTCCTCCTCCTTTGGTCTCCAGTCCCTTCAGCTGGAGGGAGGGCCCAGTGAAGCAGTGCAGAGCACCCAGTTGAATTTCTTGTGGAATTAACGTATTTTCAGCCAAGTTCAGCACATACACTGTTTTCAAAAACTAACTATATTCCCCTGGCTATCAGAAGTCCTCTAGCAACTACACTACGAGCCAGCTTCTTTAGGACATTCTGAGCCCTCACAAACAATTTTCTGCACTTTGAATTTTAATGGTTTTAAAGCTTGGTCAGAGCAATCCAAACATACTGGATTCTTGACAGCCAGCAATGAACAGGACAAAAGAGTATCTCTGCCATGTAAAAGTGCAAAACATAAATTGCCAATGATGTTTGTTGTCAATGCCAAAGTAATCTAAAAGATGAGACTGAATAATAGAGGTAAGATGGCATAGGAAGAGAGCTGTTGGAAACCCAGCTATGTGTTTAGTCTGCCTTACACTGAAAAACAAGCAAGTCTAGACCAAAGTTGAACAAACATATACCTGCAGACTTCTCCAGACAGCACAAATTTAGGGCATATCTAAGCATGAGAACTGAAGGTTTCAAAGTACTCACTTTCAAAAGCTGACCTCCACCCTCCTGCTCAAAGGCATTTTATTGGACAAGCTGATATTTATTCTCCATAAATATTAATCTCATTCTACTCTCAGACTATCATAGCTATCCAACCATAATTACTGTTCATTTAAATGAAGCATTACACAGTTGGCAGCCACTGAAAAGTAGGATGCAGCTTAGAAAGTGAATCCTTCTGCTCAAATCTACCAGGTCAGTATTTGAGCTTTCTATAGAGCCAAGACTAACAAAACGCTCCAATGTGGCTATGACTGCCCAGATACACTGCTGCAAATTCAGGAATTTAAATTACAGTCTAAGTAAGTAGCAGCACCAACCTTTTATTCTTCCACAGGCAGATCTATCAGTAAAGATGACCTAAAAATAGGTGTATTCAAATGTCAAATTTGAAATTACTTTAGAGTTTTCTACTCAAGTGAAACAGGAACATAACACTTGCCTACTCCCTTCCACAAAAGGTGGCTTAAGCCCTGCTGAAGTCAAGTGACTAGAAATTCTACTTTGTTTATATACTGACAAATGGCTGTGTCAAAGGATTTGTAGTGTTTTAGAGCTATGTTGACATTAGTGTAACAAACACATTAGTCCCTCACCTTCATTAGCACAAGTTTGCAGCAAATGTCTAACCATTTGGAGAGCAGTTATTTATTGCCAGCTATTTGATAATCTTGACAAAAATGAAAACATGCCCCTATGAGTCTGCGAAAAATCCACATAACAAATTCATTTTAGAAAAAAGTATTAGATAAGAGCCCAGAATATTTTGTTCAACGGACAAGAACACAATCCAACTTTTAAATACACATTTTTCTCCGGCTTGCCATAAGCTTAGTCATCTTCTGGAATATTCAGTAAACTTGGTATTTTAGTCTACAGGTTTCCAAAACATTACTAGAGAACAGTACTGTCAGAACTGCTTGTGGAAAATATGAAGGCATCATTCATGTTTTATGATTGAGGTAGCAGGCTTTTTAGGAAGTGGCTAAGCAGAAAAGGACTGTCATATTTTATAGATACCTTAAGGCCAGTACCTCTGTAACAACGCAATTGCTAGAGTACCAGCAGGCAGATGAAAGCTGAGTCACTTTACTCATCCTGCCCAAGTCAGTCCCCAAGTCATTGAATTGTTTCCTTCATAACAAGGAAAGTGATTATATTACAACCAAGTACCTCACAAGAGGAACAAGACTAGAAGAAGAGCTTCCCTTTCAACACAGCGGTCTTAGTGGAAACAGAAAACTAGGGAAGGTGATCTAGCTGAATAGAGATTTAGCTTCAGTATTTCTTTAGGGAACAATAAAACCCTAAAAGTGTATGACTTTTTGCAAAGTTATACCCTGAATGAGAACATTTTTAAAATACAGGAAAGACTTTTAGGTTTTTAAAAACTCAGGTGTTTCTGTTTCGTACTTCTCCCTATCCTTCCACAAAAGGGTGTACAGAAAAGAAATAGTCTTTGCAGGTAAATTTTTGCTTTACAAGTCAACAAAGGATAAAATGATCAAAAGATTCCAGCTAATACAGTAACTAAACCAGCAACTAATACAAGTTTCAAAGATTCTGCTTGCACAGGCATTTTAAACAAGCATCAGCAAACTACTCACTTTCTTAGGGGTAAGTTTTCAGAGAGAGAGAAATACTTTTTCCTGTCTGTGGAAACTATGCTGATTTCCCACAAGCTGAAACATGGCTCCAGCCTGATTTTTTCCCACATTCTGTGTTAGTAAACACGATTTCCAGAGAAGTAAAACAGTGCAGTAGGCACAGAGATTACAGCAATCATAGTATTGTTTCAAGGTAAATAAGCTAAACATTATGTTTTGTATTTTAACATTATGTAAACATCATTGTGTTGTTAACACAACATTATCTGATGTGTACAGAAAACTACCTTACCTTTATCTGGAGGTTTTTAATAGTTGTAATTAAAACACTGCCATCTCTTTTGAAGTCAAGTTCTTACATTCAGGCTGTTATGCCAGTGGAGGATCTGCCACAGCTAGGAATCATTTATGACTACTTAATTTAGAGGATACAAATCCTAGCCCCCCAAGAAAAAACAGTCCAAGAATGAGATTTCACTAGGATAGCTACAGAGGCCCTGTTCAGCTATGTTATTTTATCCTATTCTTTCTCACCTTTTCCTCCTCACACTGGCTATTCCAAGTCTGAAATGCTGCTGAGATGATTCTAGTCTCCAAACAGAAAAACGAATCGACTTGGGCAAGAAAATTAGCAGCTTTCCTCCCTGCCCTGCAGACAAGTTAGTGAGCTGAACCAGCTCACCCAAACTTAAGCTGAATATAAAAACTAGTGCAAAGTAAGATACAGATTCAAGGGATGGTCCCACGAGACAGACTGCCACCACTAAGCTGCCTTGTAGTTTTGTCCTAGATCAACAGAAATTTTGGACAAGTTACTTTTAAACACACACTAGTGAGCTTTTTCAAAACAATGCTGAAAAAGGGAGTGCTCAAGAAGCTGTCACACAAGTTCAAACAGATGGCAGAAGCAACCAGCACCAGGGCACATTTAGGTGCAGAATTCAACAGGCAAACAAACTTGAATTTCAAAAGGCTCACACCAAGTCAGCCACCTCAACTCCGCAGCTGTTCCAGCATTCCTTGGCCTACCGTGCCCAGTTGTGATAACTCACTCATGTCAAGTGTTAATTTGACTGACATATAAATCATTATACTAATATAATTATTTACAAGAACTGAGTGTTCATTCAGAAGTGTAAGCACAGATGTAAATCTCCCCCCATTTGTGACATATCTGCTTTCAAACTAAACCTTCAACCCCCCAAGATTCTACGAATCTCAAAGTCTGTGCCTACTCACCTATATTGTAACTGCATTTTGAAAGACTCTCTAAATTATAGCAGATGAAGAAGTCTAAGACCACAGGTAAAAGCATACAGTGTCACATGTAAATCAGCTTCAGTTTGCCTTTGGAGAAAGACATCTGCCATTTTTCACAAAAGACTGAGAGGTATCAGTAACTCAGTTTCACCATCAGTGTCAATAGCCAGAAACCTCAAAGGTCAAAGGGAGGAAGGCTTATCAAGTGAGTGATGCACTGGCTTTTACATACAGAGAATTGTGGAAAGATTTAGTACTAGAGATACATAACAAAAACCTTTCCTCCCCGCAGAAAAACCCCGGAAGTGAAATCAAAGCAGGAGAAGCATTGGGAGAGAATAATAGTTCACAGCTGATAAGGATAAAAGTAGAAAAGATTTAAGAAGTGCAGTGCTAAAATGACAGAGATGGTGCTAGAAAACATAACATTCATCTTTCCTCAGCCTGTCTAGTCAGAGTAATTGATGACACTGAGAACTATGAAAAAGGATTGCTTATCCACACAGATCAGTTAAGGCAGGTCTTAGGCTGTGATGCAAACACTGGGTTAGCAGGATACTTGGCTGCATCATATTTAGGATTGCTTTTCTCCACCACTGAGCACACGAACACAGCTGTCTTCTACAATTCTGCTACAGTCACTTGGTTATTACAGCAAGTTAATAACATAATAACATAATATTAGCTTAGCTGGTTTCCATAATATAAAGGTGGACGTTACCTGTAGATGGAAGAATCTGGGACTTTAAACTCCATTGCCCTCCTAACCTTTACAGGACAAGAAAGGCATACACATGGTCTTTTAGATGAGTATTTCACTGAAACATAGAAGAAAGATCCACTCTCTCCACTTGTAGGTTAGGCACCACACTGGCAAAGTGAATGTGAATCATCACATCCAAGGTTTTCCTGTCTTCCCACACCCTTCACAAGTAACTGCGTAGCTGCGGACCAAAGCCAGGTCAGGGGTTTTTGCTTATTCAGCTGACCTACTGTGTTCCATTAGGAGGAATAGAACAATCACACTGATCACTCATCCAGGACCATGCCTTCAGAGAAGAATAGCAATCCTGAAAACATTCACACAGTTTGCTGACAAGTCTCCAAGCCTCTGAAAAAGTCACAGGAAACTAAAAAGTGAAATTATCCAAAGTGCTTTACCTCTGTAAGCTACACTGCAACTCCAGCTTCATTTTAGATGGATGTAGAATTGCAAGCCACTTAATAATTAATATGCCAGATATGTTACAAGTAGCCTTGGCATGGTCTCTTCAGGACAACTTTCCCTTTACTTAAGTGAACTTTCACAATGCTCTTCTGTGAAACATACATTTTTCACCTAAATTTGTCAAGCTTAATACAGTTTAGTGCATGGAAGTAAATGGCTAATCACACCTTGTGCTATCACCCTGCACACCAATCTACAGGCAACAAATAATCCATGGGTCACAATATGAGAATCTCCATTTCCTGTTCCTTGAGACTCTAAGATCCGTGAACCTTTCAAATGGTGCAGCAAATTAAATTCCAAAGTATGTCTGAGAGAAGCTGTCACAAAAGCTTAGGTGTAACTGAAGCAGTTCAAGGAAAACATTATGGAAGGTCATTTTAGAGTTGTTAACTGACTGGGATTAAAATCAAATACTTTACATCATCAGTGAGAGGGAAGGGAAAAGCACAAATTCAGCTGTCATTTGAACAAAAAGTCAGCATTCTCCATCACGCAAGGAAGATGCTCTAACACAGAAAGTATATGTAGGAAGGCTGGTGTTGTAACACATTCAAAGAATCCTCAATATGATTTTCCCACAGCCTTGAGTGTTGCTAACTAACCAAGAGTGCTGTAATTTATTCTGCTCACACTCCTTGATACGTAACTACTTATTTATCATCAAGATACAGTAGACAACAAAGAACCAGGGCAGAACAGACTGGATAGCCCTTAGGGACTAGAGCTGAGAAACATGTGGAACAACTCCAGTTTGGTGGGCAGCACTGTGGAATCCCAATTATAGATGCTCAAACTCATGATTCCCACACAAGGCAAATGAAGAGGCGTTTGCATAAGACCTACCTACCACCCCATCCCTACACACTCAATTATGCATGTTGACTCTTCAGATGAGTACACTGCCAAAAGATCCATTTTTATCCTCTTCCATTACTATTCTGCAGCTGGGACAGGATTGGTGCTACGGTCAAAGCTCAGACATACAGGCACCTAATTAAAGGGTTTGGGTTGGTGTCCCCATCAAAAAATGAAGAGAAAACTTTAAGGAACAAAAAAAAGTAAGTTTTTAAAGTGATCACTATAACTAAAATATGATTACAAAGCTAAGATACAGACATACATAAATTGCACATACAAGCTACAAAATTAAAGCCTGCATGATGGCAGCTGACAACTGTGCTTGACACAATGCTAGTCCTCATACACCATAAAGTAAACCCATGAGGAAAGCTCTGAACATGTAGTATTCTGCTCACTTTAACTTCAGAAATATATATCCACCCCTTTATTTTCAAAACTTGTGCTAAGTACACTGCTTTATATAATGGGAAAGTTCAGTTTTCTAGGCCTTGCATCTGGAAGATAGTATTTTTCTCATTTGATAGATTCCTTCTATTATTTTTTTTTGAGAAATTAACCCAAAAACATATGAACAGCAGAACCATACCAAAGCACTTACAAGTTTTAAGTATGACTAATATGACTATTTCCATAGCTAAGAGTATGATTGCTTTTCCCTTCATACTCACTACCCAGCATGCTACCACAGTATATGAAACACATGTGCTGTCCAGGGTAATTTACTGGTGGCACAGAGTTGGAATAATTGAGCAAGGGAAGAGTCAGTTTTGATGATACTTTTTGGATCACATACAAATGTTTTGCTTGAACTTGATCTGGATCATTTTTCAAAGAAAAAAGTCAAGAGCTGTAGATTAAATTTCGTAAGTGAACTTGTGGATCTTGGGGTACATCATCATGAAATTATAAAGAAAAAAAGGAAAAAAGCTAACTTCACTCATCTGAAATACTAAATATAGCTGGGTGGCCTGGAATATTGTGTCTATATTTGATCATAGGTGCTAGAATCCTAAATTTGATGGCAAAAATTAAAAATTATGCCAACAGGCCACAAGACTTAGCAGGGTATAGTTTCAACTAACATAAGCTGCATTTTCTTCTGTGGAAGATTCCATGTGCACACTATGTGTAATACTTTTGTATTTGAATGAAACAAACTATAGGCATAAGTGAGCTTTATTTAACACCAGGGAGCTTGAAGAAAAGACAACGACACATACTGATGCATTATAGATAACTATAGCCTCTCCAAGGCTTTAGCAATCCTGTCAGTCTAATGAGACTGATAAGTGCAGCAGCTGCATCAATGAGTATTTGATTTAGTAACTCTGTATTAGTCATCTTCCCAAGGTATATTTAAATTTTAGAGGTTTTCATGAATGCCCTAAATACCTGAGCACTGCTTCTTTCTCTAATCAGTATTTATCTTCCCAGTACCGAAGTTGGGCCATCTAAAAAATTACTTCAATTCCCACAGAGATGCCAGCATACCTTCAAAAAAAAAAAAAAAATCAAGCAGCTGTAAATAAATGAACAAAACTACTCAGGCTAAGAAAGCAGTACACAAATCTTTAAACTCTGGGTCCTAGTCTTTCTCTATATGGATTTTTTTTTTTTTTTACAATGACAGAGCTGGAGCAGAATGCTTTTGCTTCCCCCTTATGGTAAGTTGAAGAGAACTCTAGGAGGAAAGCTGTAAGCTGAAATATTTGGAGTATCCACATGACAGGGAAATAGATCACTGATCTCTTAAAGCTGAATACTGAAGGCCCCTTCCCCAGTAACCAAAACTAGAAGGGTTGCCCAGGTATTATACAGATGTCCAATATTAATACCCATTTATCCAGCAATAGATTATTCTTATAGAAAAAGTGTTAGAGTAGGTACAAGACTCTCAAATTGTCAGAAAATTAAGAGTTTGTAGCTTTATTCAATATGGTGCCATTCTCTAAACCACAGTATTTTTCATACTTAAGCTTTATTGTAAAACAAGAAAAAAAATCTGATTCCTATATTTACTAAAATCTGATTCAGCAAGAGCTTTAAGTTACTTTGTGACAACATTTTTAGAATTTGAATCCTGACACATCATAGGAAGAAAATTTCCTATTCTGTAGAAATTCAGTCCTAATAATTGACAAGTACAGCCAAATAAGTTATTATTCTTGCAACAGATTGGCAGTAAAGATAGTGTTACACTCCTGCTACAATTTTATGCATCTGCAAATTATAGTAAACCAGAGCTGGCTTATTTCAAACCCGGAATGAATTTTGTCCCTATGTTTTCAATATCAGAAGCATTCAAGTTATCACAGCATGAAATAACAGGTTTTTAATACTGCAGTGGATTTTATGCTGTGGAAATTGCTACATGATGCAGTGGTGACATGTTTATATAGAACACTCATAGGAAGGATTACACAAATCATGCATGTCAGCAAAATGGAAAGCATCTGTTTAGGCTGTGGCATGCTGCTAAGGCTCTCTGAACTGCCAGTTTGTGATATGGTACACAGCCCAGTTGGAGTCACAACAGCAAAACGGTGACAGATTTTCATGTCACTGCCTACTGCACAAGTTGGGCAGCCTTCTGATGGTAGCTGCTGAGATAAAAGCAAGATCAGATCACCTGCATTCTGCATGGAGAACAAGCAATTAATCTGATATGAAATGTTTCAAGGGACGGTACTAGAGCCTTATTTTCAGTTTTTACATAGAAACACATTGAGGCTTGATTAATGATCATGGGATGAAAAAGAATTTCCTCTGAACCACATTAAAAAAAACAAACCACAACACACCAAAACCCCAGAAAGTACAGACACTTAACTACTGAAGCAATATTACATGCAATATCCATGTCTTTACAAAATCCATTTTCAGGTTTCTGGACTAAACACCCTCCAAGAATACTTAAAAGCCTACATAATGCTCCGGAGTATTAGCTTTGCTTTTGGACCACCAGTTTAGCTGACACAGAAAAGACTAGCTGTATAAGACTTCACACATCTAGACACATTGTTCTGTTTAAGTCAGCATTGACTTGCATAAAAAAAGTTGGCTTCAAATCAGCTGATTCAGATGACATCTTATGAATTAAGTAGTATTACTTTCAACAGAAGTCCACCCACTATTGGTCAAGCCAATCTTTTCTGGGATCATGAAGGGGAATACAAGGAAAAGAGCTTTGCCAACAGCAAAAAAAAAAAAATAAAAGGAAAAGCAAAGCAGGACATAGAATCTACAGGAAGTTTACATATGAACAGATCCTCAATTAAACCTAAAGGGTGTTGACTAGTCCTTTAAAACGTAAGCCAAAATCTCAAGTTCTGCAGTCCAGACGTAGCTATACCTTCTCGGAGTATTTTTTTTTAAGTCACTTCACACTAACATTTAGAGATGAATGGAATTGTTATGGAAACCCAATCATAGCAATACTAGACTCTAAGTTTAGTTTTCTATTACTGTAAGAGACTCAGAACACACAGAGTGCTTTAAAAAGGTCTCAAACTGTTATAAATAAGTGTATGACTTAGGCCTGAAGGAAGAACAGCTGGACAATTTAGGATCCTCCCATATTTTAACTCATGGTGATGTCATAATTTAGAGTTCTTGGAAACTGTCAATTCAACATTTAAGCCACATCAATAACATTAAATCTACTACAAATCTCTATTGGCTTAAGCACCAATTTAACTATTATTAAGGGGAACACAGAGAACTCTTAATTATAAGAAGTCACATGGGCACTCTCAGAACCTCTCAGAATGCTTTAAAATATATACTTTGAGAGTTTAAGAGAGTTTCTAAACATACTATCTCCTGTGCACTCTCTTCAAGCTTTACAATACATTGGAAAGAGACGGCTCTGCCATTAAGTGTTTCACAGTGCAGATTTGAAGGGGCTCCTTTAGGGTTATGAAACAGTATTTCATTTCCATGTTTAAAAAGTTGGCTTGGGAGGGCCTTCTAAGTTTTGAAGATGAGGCATTTTATAAAGTTTTATTATGAAAAGGTAAGATCAGTCAAAGAAGGTGTAAATTGAAGTACATTTCAGATTGCTTAATCTTTTCATTGTTATGCAAGTGTATTCCATAACCTTATTTGAGGAATCAAAGAACAGTTTTAATACTAACAATGGTCTCAGTCTGACAGCTAATGCTAACCCAAGTGTGCATCATGCCCTCCTTCAACACTCCAATTTATGTAACTCCACACCACTATGGGTCTAAAAATAAACCACATGGGAAAACAAGGTTTAGATGGACAAAAAGAGTGAGACCACATACTTGTTCTCCCTAATTAGCATCTGCTAGTTGTGGAGACAATACCATCCCAGAAACCATAGTTAAGATTTTCTTACTTCTACAGCCAGCCCCCAACGAAAGCTATGGGGACAAATACACAGGATTCCTGAAAAAGTGTTCTTGGCTTGATTTCTTGAGAAATCTTTTTTGCCTTTCCTCCCAGCCTTCAAAAGGAACAATTGGCCTCCAAGGCAATTCAAACAACATTTTCAGCAGGGGTTTTAAAGATTTTTTTCCAGAAATGTGCAAGTTTGCTGTTGTAACCATCATTAAAACATCATCTTAAAGCTGCTAATGCGCTGGTGGAAGAGTATGTGAGGAAGACTGAGAAGCCATTCATTAACAGTAACAACCTTTAAGCAGATTCAGAGATTATTGCTTGTAAAGGATTTCATATCCAAAGCTACAGAAATGGCCACAAGACTTAGAACTCTAGATTCTAGGAGGATACAGTTGATTTAAAACTATTTGTTAATAGTCTTAATAGCAGCATTCCTGTTAAACAGAACAGCCTGTTCAAAACAAGAAATACCCAAAGCAGTGATCCTACAAGTGAAAAAGAACAAGTGCAAGGGGATAGGAGTTCGGCAACAGCAGTTCATTTCCTAAAATTAATTACCAAAAAGGGCAGGGGAAAGGAGTTTATAGTTACCCAAAAGTGTGCGTGACAGTTAACCATCATGGTCCTCTCAATAAGCTCATCAGGACACTCCAGAAGATGGTGCCCGGAGACCACACCAGCATTGTTAACCAGGACAGACACCTCGCCAACCTCCTTGCGGACCCTCTCAGCTGTCAAGTAGACATTCTCTCTTTTGCCCACATCACAGGTGTAGGTGTAAACTTGCAAGTTGCAATGGGGCAGCACATCTTTCTCTCCATCTCCAGGTACTAAAGAACACAGATAACAGAAGGGGTGGGGGGTAATAAAGTTCTCGCTCATATTTTGACATTTAAACAAGTTGTCAACCAAAAACAGCAAATACAATTCCAAACCACTAAAACTTCCATTTACTTTGGTGTCACTGCAGTACAGCAGGAGTCAGCTATTTATTATTGCAGCTAGGTGTTTTAGGAAAAGCTGCAGGTTTTAAAGCCGCTGCTGGAGTCGGAGGCTCCGCGAAGCAGGTCTGCGCTCACCGCTGCGGGCACAGAGCCGGCTCTGGCTGGCAAAGGCACGGTCGGGGCGTCTGAGACCCCTGCTCTCAGCGGGCTCCAGCCCGGAGCCGCTCTCAGGGCCCGCCGCAGGTGAGCGCTGCTCCGGGCTGGAGCCGCCGG